>JAQGCC010002689.1:0-17538 GCA_034698905.1 Xestoiulus laeticollis | reverse complement strand
GCCGTGACGACAGAAATCATGACTTTTTTGGGCATCAATGTCGCGGCTTTATTGGCTCCGTGAGAACGGGGCTTAAAGGTGCGTTCACACTACGCGAAAATAGAAAACTTAATAAAAAATACATTTTCGAAAAAACTGTTTCACAAAACGCATCTCAAGCCGGGTTCACGCCACGCGAAAATAGAAAATATTATATAAAAAACACAAGGAAACACAAAGCATCGCGTTCAAACCTACCTTCTGTTGTTTCACTTTGACGGTTTTCTGTAAAACTTTGGCGATCGGGCAAAAGTCGGTTAAGCTCAAAGGGAATTTAGGAAACATACTGTGGCAAACGAGAAAAAACGATGCTAGAAAAACGGACCTTGGACGCGCCATGGACGGATATCACTTCGTCTATCTTCCACCTTGTGGATGTCCGTAGAGTGGCACACTGAAGTGCTATTGGCTTTAATTCAGGCCCTCCGTTCCAAAGGAGTAACCTATCTAATGTAAACGGTATGTTTCATGAATTTGAAATGCGTTTTGTGAATCAGTTTTTTAAACCTGTGTTTTGTATTTCTGCGTGGTGCCAGATCGCCAAAGAGTTTCACAAAACATGACAAATTCATGTTTTACGATACATGTCGTTTAAAGTTTTCTAATTTCGCGTGGTGTGAACGCGGCTTAAAACACAAATGTCACATGACTTCATCTGTGTTTTTTTTTTAATATGTTATTGATGTTTTTAAATAGATTTCGATGTAATACGTACATGTATGTTTGGACGACCTCATCATCCCTGCTGATTTTTTTTATTATCACGTTTAAATATTTACTTTTTCAATTTGAATCGCAGCATTTGTCCTCGATGGCCTTCATCTATGAAAACTAACACCAGGGGGCGAAAAAACAACAAATAAAACCACTAATCTTAAGGCTAAAAGAAAGCAACGTTTAATTTACTAGGAATTTTCAATATCAATTTAATAACATCTGTTTTTCAAACGTGACTGCATTATTAATGGCTTTTTAATGGTGTTTAATTGTGATAGGGGAGAGCGGCCATCTTTTAGAACCAAATAACACGGATGAACTTTTTAAAATTTTTAGCAATTCGGCAAAATCAAATTCCTTGACATTAAGGGTTAAACATCTACAAATTTTTAAAAACTAAAATTAAAATGTGTGGGATTTCCTGTTTGTATTTCGAGTTTTTTGAACTTTTTTCAAGGTTTACCAATTCTCATAATCATAACACTTAAAACGCATTAATGTATGTGTCAATTAAATACATGTTTATTTATACTGCATATAAATTGAAAATTAACTTTTGCTTAAAATTTTCAACAAATTTAGTTGAAATATTTTACACTGAAGCCATAATTCACCATCCTTGATTCCTGTTTTTAACCCCATTAAAAAGCCGTTCTCTCATTTATCATGAACTGATAAAAAGTCAGTTATAGTGCTGACTTTGACCTTTAACCCCATTCAACCCTTTTTTTTTTAAAAAAGGTGAACAAAACGTGAAAATTGACTATATTACAGCACAATCATTTATCATTTATGATGTAAGAAGTGATGCCATTTCGTTATCCAATATTCGTAAAATAGACCGAGGAGATCGAGTATGCTAAATTACCAAATTCAATTAAAAATCAAACATTTGAAAGTGGTTTCATCATTAACCTACAAAACGGATAAATTATATTTATCCCACAGACAAATTATGTAAAAATTATACAAATATACATGTATGTTATATTAGGGATACTCAAGTTCATCATCGTAAGTCGGAGATTCAGTATTATTACGTAAACAAGCTCGTGCGTTCTAAACATCTATCACGTGTGTTCTAAAAATCGATTTTTAGTTCTAAAAAATGACGTGCGTTCCAATAATAGATTATCAGTTTTAAAAATTTATCACGTGCGTTCTAAAAATCGATTATTAATTCTAAAAATCTATCACGTGTGTTCTAAAAATATTTATCACGAGCGTTCTAAAAATCGATTATTAGTTCTAAAATTTATTCCGTGCGTTCCAAAACTCGATTTTTAGTTCTAAAAAACCAAAAATCGATTATTAATTCTAAAAATTTATTCCGTGCGTTCCAAAACTCGATTTTTAGTTCTAAAAATCTGTCAAAAATTCTAAAAAAACGTACGTTCCAAAAATTGATCAATAATTCTAAAAATCTATCACGTGTGTTCCAAAAATCGATTATTAGTTCGAAAAATTTATCACGTGCGTTCTAAAAATCGATTATTAGAACGCACGTGATTACGCACGAGTCCTTTTACGAAATAATGCGAAATCTTAGATGTACGATGATGAACTACATGTATTGTGTTGAAGACACAATCGAAATTTAATAAATCACGCTATTTAAATGAATTTTCCGTGTTTCTATTCTAAACAAATAAATAACACAACTACAGTCGGCTCTCCATATAACGAACAGAGATACAGGTCCAGCTAGACCAAAATGCCTGTACCTTTCGCGTATTCCCATCTCCTCGGCGTTCGTTATATCGAGCGCAGAGGTGATTTTTAGAAATTTAAAAGGCTTTCGTGTCAATGCCTATCATAATTTCTGTTATCCTGTTTGAAACAATTTGAAGATGACACGGGATCGGCGAGAAGAAAGGACGGAATTATCAAACCACATCCGAAACCGGAAGTGATTACAAAAAGCAACAAAAATCATCGGGTGATCATTCTTATCCGCATTCGTTGATCATTGACACCGAGCTTACGTAATAATAGCGCTCGATATAACGAACTCCAAGGGGATTGGACATTCGTTCGTTTATATAATCGAGGTTCTCGAGCAGTTCGTTATATAGAGAGGCTAATACATGGGAGGTTTTGCCATTTAATCTGGACCAGCCACTCCGTTCGTTATATCGAGAGTTTCGTTATACAGAGAGATAATAATACATGGGAGGTTTAGCCATTTAATCTGGACCAGCCACTCTGTTCGTTATATCGAAAGGTTCACTTTATACTTATATATAGAGGTTCGTTATAATGAGAGACTATATAATACATGGGAGATTTTGTCATTTAATCTGGATTAGCCACTCTGTTCGTTATATCAAGAGATTCGTTATACAGAGAGATTATAATACATTGGAAGTTTTGTCATTTAATCTTTTACCAGCCACTCTGTTCGTTATACAGAGAGGATAATACATGGGAGTTACATGTATAGGCATTTTGGTCGGGACGAACTACTCTGTTCGTTATATCGAGCGGTCCGTTATACTGAGTGGCTAATACATGGGAGTATAACATTTTCTACTGTTCGTTATATCGAGAGTCGACTAACATTAAACAAGAAAACAGTCATAAAAGTGAGAAATTTAACCTTATTTAAATTCCAACATGGCTTAATCATTTCGTGTCGAATTTTTAATGAAAAATCGTCCAATTTTCGATATAATTATTAATATTAAAATGCATGAAAAGTCGGCCATTTGTCGTGACGTAAAAATAAAACAGGAAGGAAGTTTTCTAAACAGAATTAACACCTGCAGGTTTTGTGATTGAATTTCCAGTTAAAACAAAAGGCGACAAGGACAATAAGTCAAGGCCTGGAAATTAATTAAGACATTTCAAGGTTTTTATTACCTCAATCTTATAAAAGATCGAGTTTTTTTCGATGAGCAAACATCAATGCATTTTTATTATTTTACTGTGATTCTTGATGCACCTGCACATAGTGGAGCATCGCTGCAGAGAATCGAGCATAACATGATTCCAGAAAACAAACCTGTGATTCTTAATGCACCTGCACAAAGTGGAGCATCGCTGCAGAGAATCGAGCATGATATGATCCCAGAAAACAAACCTGTGATTCTTGATGCACCTGCACATAGTGGAGCATCGCTGCAGAGAATCGAGCATGACATGATTCCAGGAAACAATCACGTTTGTTTTTTCACAGGAATGGATTTTTGCAGACGACAATAAATGGGGAATGACAGCCAACCAATCAGAATGCTCTGTTTGAGAATCCATTCCCATGCTTGTTAGAAAACGTGTTTGATTCTAAGAATGCATTCTAGAATCATTTTTGAATGATTCCCATTCCTATAGCCATGACTTAGGGTAAAAACAAAGTGCTATGTTGCTATCAGCTAGCGATTAAAGAATCTATTCATTCTAGAATGATTCTGGAATCAATGACTGCAATCGAACATCTTGATTTCGATACCATTGCAGAACTCATTAAAATCAAGAATGATTCTAGAAAAGTGTCCTGGATTCATGCTAGAATCATGTGATGCTCTATTCTTTGATGCGCCGCTATATACTATGTGCGGGTGCATCGGGAATCGCAGGTATGTCTTTAGGAATCATTCCTGAATCGCTGATATCACTTACCATTTGAATATACTATTTGAATGTATAAAATAGGAAAATTGTGGATATTTTTATAGTGAAATATTTTAAAAGTACGTTGCCGAGTGCCACGAGTCCAAATTAAACGCCGTTTATCGTGTTGTTTACTACATTTCTATAAATTAAGTATCTAGATTAGATTAAAATAATTCTAATATAAAATAATCACCTGAATGAAATATTTCTGTCTTTTTGTTACTATGCCTTGGCTTCACATAGTGACAAAACTGATAATTAAACACGAATAAACAATGCGTGAATAATTGCTAAAAATAAGCACAAAGACAGTGCCGATAACATACTTTCATAATCAACATAATCGTCAAATAAAATTGTAATAAACAAAGATTAAATTGTGTTACCTGTTAATATATTATTAAGCTATACTAAACTAGCCTTACACGCGCAGTCCTACAAACAGTGCCAGATTAGCCTTGTGGAGGTCCCTAGACAGTCGAAATCTCAGGGTCCTCTCCTATAACTCACAATTATTAAACAGGCTTGCTTGACAATTACAAATGCTAAGAAATTTTAAGTAATTTAAGCGGTTTTTTTTTCACTGAAATCAAACTGAAAAAGCTAACAAAAGCATAAAAACAGAACACGCCATGGAGGCGGCCATCTTTTGCGTTCGAAAATTATCGTTCCACGGTTGCCATGGTTTCCACGTGCAATCGTTTCGCACGTGCTGCTCAATCCTAACCTGGTATAGCCGAACGAGGATTCACTACCTGGTTAGACAAATTCTTCAGTTTTTCTTCAGCACTTTTTTTCCAGGATTTTATCTTACAAGTTCAGTATGTATACATGCTTGTGGATATAACATCTTTACAAAGCAAAAACAGATTATAGACGTAGAACAATGTTTTTATAAAAATTGAAATTTAAAAAATGACCTTTTTTTCCATCTTTGCCATTTTCCTTCGCATTTTCGGATATTTTGCCATCTTTTCATGCGACCACTATGTTGGATATCGAATCAACTTTCTGTAAGCTTGATTTTTCCAAGAAATTTAAAGTAATTTAAGCATTTTTTTCACTGAAATCAAACTGAAAAAGTTAGAAAAAGCATAAAAACAGAACACGCCATGGAGGCGGCCATCTTTTGCGTTCGAAAATTATCGTTCCACGGTTGCCATGGTTGCCACGTGCAGCCATAAATGGCACGTGCTGCTCAATCCTAACCTGGTATAGCCGAACGAGGATTCACTACCTGGTTAGACAAAAAAAAATTTTTTTCTTCACATTTTGCAATATTATTTGCATTTTATCCACTTTAAAAACAACAAGAAATTTCATCAATAAAATGTTTGTGTTAACACAATTCCTGTAAAATTTTATATATTTTCTACCCTTATCTGGTACTTGTTTGTTGTTGTAAAACTAATTTACAAAATGATGAATCTAATTTAGTTATGTCTAGAAATCTTGTTTTTGCATCTAAATGTAAGTGTTTTAATAAGGAAAAATGTAATAGTTTGCATCAGTTATGAATCCTAGTGAGGTCAGGACAATATATCTTGTTTTTTCCTGTATTAATTTTAATTAAAAACCTTGCATCATCTTTCTAAACAGTTGCCAGCATGATATCAAAGTTAAAAAGCGTGCGAAAATAATTTGAAAACAACTGTAAATAAGTTTCATCGCCATTAAATTTGTTGAAAATTTGTTTTTTTTAATTTGGTCAATTTGTTGAAATAGCTGTTTAATGTTATCTCTTATGTAAGCTTGTTTTAAGGTTTATATAAGGACCATTTTAAGGCTGACAATATCATCAAATTGGTAATCAAAAGCGAGAAAATTGCAGGATGAAACCATACATTACTCCCCATGATTCCTGTTTTCAGGGAAACTCCCTGTTTGAAATGGGAAAAAAACGAAATAACGCAAGGTCAAGGATATTTACATACAGATTTAATCAAATTCTTAATACTAAATTTTGGCTTTATAGTCCGGACTTCATATATATTTCAAATATTTTTAAGTCAAAGCCATAAATTAATTATTTGTTACATTATATTGTGATACCATAATTTAATTTCAATAATTGTAAGTTCAATAAATACAGCAATTTTACATAAATTGTTATATTTGGATACTACTATATAATTTCATTCAAATACTTACACTGTATACTACATTATATGAACAATACAAATAATTACATGTATACAAGTCACTAACTACTGTATTAGTAGCACTGGACTTATAAATATTTGAATTAAATTATGATATAACAATATAACAAATAATTAATTACAGTAATTAATGTATATTTGAGATTATTTTTTTATAATGTACATTAGGTGAGAGTGGGATCGCACATTTGAACATTTTTTGAAAATATTTTTTCCAGCTGTTTAATTGTTTTTTTTTTTTTAATTTCCAACACTATAGTTGGTTAGTTTAGGTGTTAATCTCTATTCCCAATTTTTCGCAAGAATCTTTGAAATTTTTTTAAAATTGTTCAAATTTGCCCCATGATGATCGGGCAGATTTGAACAGTTGCACTAATTTTAATTAAAAACAGACAAATAAATACCTTAACATATTCGAACACATTGTTTATTGAAACATGTGTATTGAGCACAAATTGAACTATTTTAACGTACTTCATATTTGTCTAGCTTAAGACCAAAGCTTTTTGGCTAATTTAAATTGTACAATCGAACCCTAGTTAGGCTTTTATGAAAAAAAGAGACATGCGCACCACGATCACTACATATGCCATGGACAAATTTGAACATATTGAAACTATTTGAATGTTTAATTAATGCAAAACTAAATTAAAACAAATATAAATAGTCAATTGGCCCATTGAAATGTGCCCCAGTCACGCTGTTTTAAAGTGGACCCACAATGCATCACGAGGCTTAGTGCTTTAAATGACCATGTGGAAGCGTAATAGGCCATGAAAACAACTAAATATAGGTTTCATTGCAACCAATCCTCGTTAGAAAATAGACTCCTGTAAAATATTGCGAACTTTTTACCAAAAAAAAAACACTTATTGGACAATATATGAGTTATCGTAGATATGGCTATAGATCCAACCACTTCCGCCTTACAAAATCTCACAAAATCTATGAAAATGTAATAAATATTAATCTTGTTTGATTTTTTTTCAATTATTTTTCGCATCCTGCCAGAGGCTGGTAGTGTCAGCTTGTTTTCGTGGATTAATAGACAAAATGTCGACTCGATTAAACTCGATTAAACACGATTAGAATGAAAGCAGCAATTAAAAGGTTGATAAAAAAAGGAGAATTGATAAAGAAATTGGAAGTTAACGAGAGCTTAAAGTGTAGAAAAAAAGATAAGCAGTTTTTAGTAAACAACTGTTATCATAAAAGTGATATTGAAATATCGTACCACTATATTTGCTACTAAGGGCAGTTTGCACCAACTAAAGTGAAAATCTAAGCTTTACTAACCTCGGGTTAAAATATAACTCCTGCAGGTTAACCTCCAGGTTAGCTGTATGTGTTGCACCAATTATAATCCTTATTTAATAATAAGGATTTAAATCCTTGAATAAATAAACAAGGGTTATGGACCCATGTTTAAAAATGCAGAAAACAAAACGGCCTCTTATTTTATTCTAGAACCAACATTCTAGAATCTAAATTCTGGAATCTACATTCTAGAACAAACATTCTAGAATCTACATTCTAGAACAAACATTCTAGAATCTACATTCTAGAACAAACATTCTAGAATCTAAATTTTGGAATCTACATTCTAGAACAAATAGAACAAACATTCTAGAATCTACATTCTAGAACAAACATTCTAGAATCTACATTCTAGAACAAACATTCTAGAATCTAAATTTTGGAATCTACATTCTAGAACAAATAGAACAAACATTCTAGAATCTACATTCTAGAATCTAAATTTTGGAATCTACATTCTAGAACAAATAGAACAAACATTCTAGAATCTAAATTTTGGAATCTACATTCTAGAACAAATAGAACCAACATTCTAGAATCTACATTCTAGAACAAACATTCTAGAATCTAAATTTTGGAATCTACATTCTAGAACAAATAGAACAAGCATTCTAGAATCTACATTCTAGAACAAACATTCTAGAATCTACATTTTGGAATCTACATTCTAGAACAAATAGAACAAACATTCTAGAATCTACATTCTAAAACAAACATTCTATAATCTACATTCTGGAATCACAAATTCAGACAAACCGATTTTTAAGGACCTAATTATTGGAAACTATTGTTATATTTAAGCCTATTTATCACCTACAATGTATTTGCGTTTTTGAATTTCAAAATATGTAAAATATCCCAAATTTATAAATGAAATATCGGGATCTAGTAGGTTTTTTTAAATAAAAACTGGTTGAATATTTTTATAAACTGTTTTCTCAGAAATAGTGCAGGTAGTTAGTAACTATCTTTTGTATAAATTTCTCCTAAAGGTATTTCGAGGTGTGTCTCTCCCTGCCACCTGCATTTCGAGCCATGACCCCGCCCTCCGACCTCTGACCTTGGCCGTGCTAATCTCATAACAATTAATCACAACAATCGAAATTGAACAGAAATCGATCTTATCAAAGCAGAAAATTCGGTTATCAAAAAAACTCATTTCCTGGATTTGAACTTTGTGATAACCTACAATAATAATTTCTCTCACTCTTCCTATCTGTGAAAACTGCTACTACAGACCACGTACATTCTAATTAAGACACTTTTAAGACACTTAAGACTTTGATAAAGGACAACAGCTTCTTGAAAGTTGTCACAATCCTTAAAAAAAGTCCTAAAAACACGTTTTTAGTTTGCCTCATTGAAAAAAGATTTTGTAAAAATGTGTCTTAAGACTAAGACTTGTACTAATAAAGTGTCTATTTTGATTTCTAGTAAGCTACATCCATATATTTTTAAAAAGAAGACACTTTTGTGATTTTGTCTTATAAACTATTCCACTATTTTTAGACACTTTTAGCAAAAGACTAATTTAAAACAATTTTTTTTTAAATATCTTAAGACAAATTAAATCCTAACACTTGTTTTCTTATAGCCTTTCCCCCCATTATATGTTCTAGTGTAAAATTAATATGTTAAGAACACTGTCTAAGAACCTTTTGAAACTAAGACATTTTCAATTTTTTAAAGTATCTTAAGAATAAGACACTTTTATAAGACCATCACATGCTTTAATTCTAGTTGGTTTTATCCATATGAGATGAATATTTTTTAAGAATAAGACACTATTTTATAAGATTTCAATTATTTAAAAGTATCTTAAGAATAAGACACTTTTATGTGATAGTATCTTAAGACACATTAAGAAAATGCCACTTTTTGGTGCTAATACCATCCGTTAATGTTAATATTTAGTTAGTTTTACAATATTTTATATTGGTTAGGAATTGCAGCATGTGCCTGTTGTTTATGGAATAAAGAAAGGGAACGTATAGCACGTGCAATGCAGCACGTGAACCTATGAAATGCACGTGCTCGCGTTCCGAAATGAAAGATGGCACGTGCAAGCATTCCAAAAAAAAAGTGTTCTAAATTTATTCTAGTTCTGAGATTCAAATCAAACAGTTGAGAAAAACGGATGCTGCTTCAGTTCAAAGATAAGTTTTAAATAAATTGCAGTGATAATTTTAATTTGAGTTATTCAGTTATGCTATAGTAAATTCTGAGCTATCTCCAAAAACACTTACTAAATAATATGTTTAAGACTAACACTCTTTACAATCTTGTCTTAAGACACATTAAGGCACTATTTACGAAATCTGTTTTCGATAAAATGTAGTAATAAAAAAAAAAGTAATTTGCGAAAGAGAAAAAAAACTTTATTCTCTATATAATATTATATAATAAGCAGAAATATAATTCTTAAGTTAGATTTAAATAACTTAAATATAGTATACTTAAAGATATACAAAAAAGGGTAAAGTTCGGTTTAGGTTAATGTTGCAAATCTGCCGAAAACTCCGATTTTAGGGTTTTCCACGACGAAAAACATAAAAATAAAATAAAAATAAAGCACGGAAACGCAGTTTCAGTGAGATAAAACAATTTGAACAATTTACTTTCGGGGGAAAACGAAGGCAAAAACAATACGACAACACGTAGAGCCGACCAATCAGAACACTGCTCATGGAAAATCACGCTAGGCGGCATCCAAATAGCCCTTTCCGCGCGATTTTTTGAAAATTGTAAACTTTAAAATGTTAGTTTAGGTTAGGTTAGTTTAGTTAAGGTTAGGCTAGTTTAGGCAAGGGGGGGTCTGGGGCGCCAGCCCCAGGTTAGTTTAGGCTAGGTTAGGTTAGGTTAGGTAAGGCAAGAGGGGTCTGGGGCGCCATGCCTTGGCATGGCAGGGGGGAGGGTTCAGGGGGGTGGTTGCTCGCAACCACCCCCCGGTGGGGGAATGGGGGCAAAGCCCTCATTTAGGTTCAGGGGCTTCGCCCCCGACGTAATGCAAATGTTTAAAATTGTGTGAAAACGAAGATTTTTGGGATTTCCATAGCCTAAGCCCCAATAAATTTGTAATAAATGTTTAAAATAGGTGTTGTGGTACATATTTATTCATCAAATTCATCTGGGCTATCCACTTTAACGTCACGTTTGGGTATGTTAGAGTTTTTGACTGGATTGTATAAGGTGCCGGCCAATTTAAAAAATTCCAATGTTGGGTCGATTTTTAGTTGCGCACGCAGTTTCATAAACATGAATCGAGCTAGATTTCCAGGTATGTGTGCTTTGATTCTACCAGATGACGACATGGAATACTTGGCTGCCCGCCATCTTTAAAATGCAACGAATGGTTCATTTTAAAGTGTTTGTAGCCGTGGTCCTCCAAACAGTCATAGGCCTTCCAGAAGTCACTGAAGATCGTCGTGCCTGGTTCAATCCAATCTCTGATTATTGGAAGCAATCTATCAGAATCCCGAGATTCAAGGGCTACCATAAAAACACGGCCAGAACCACGTTTGTAACTGCCAAAAACCCATTAGCCTTCTACATGATGTCCCGATGATATTTTCGCTTGCCAAATTTGGATTCATCAATCTTGACGATTTTTCCAGGCCCGCCAAGTTTTTCAGGTTTGGAAAAGAAGGCATCAAAGACGACCTCACGGCAAAAAGATGACCAATTAACAAGACCTTCTTTACCAATTTCTAACTCAACGCCGATCGTTCGCAAAGATACTCTTTCCACCCAAAAATGAGCAAATGCAAGGATCTTCCAAATTGGTAAATGTGAGTGTTCAACGAACGTGTGTTTTCGGAAAGAAATCCGGGTGTTACACAGCTTTGTCTTCTGTTTCCGGACTGTCACCCGTCCATAGCAGATCCAACTAAAACCGTCGACACTTCAAACAATAAAAAACGAATTACATATGCTTTGCCAGCTTCAGAAAACTGCATAAAAATGCACCTGCTTTCTAAACACATTCTAAAAATGGGTAGGTTACCGTTTCTTATCAATTCCGAGCTTTAAAACATCTCCACATTTTGGGCACTTGTATGTATTCTCAGGAGGCACTAGCTCAAGTTTAGCCAATTCAGCTGCCAAGCTGTCATGGTTTCCACACAATTGCAAAATTTTCCAAAAATTTATCTAAGAACTCACGAAAAAACAGAAAAACAACAGGTGACTGTACGGCTCCGTTTTCAAAATATGCGCGGGAAGGGCTATTTGGATGCCATCTAGCGTGATTTACCATGAACCGTGTTCTGATTGGTCGGTTCTACGTGTTGTCGTATTGTTTTTGCCTTCGTTTTCCCCCTAAATTAAATTGTTAAAATTGTTTAATCTCACTGAAACTGCGTTTCCGTGCTTATTTTTGACTTTCTCAGGATGTTTTTCGTCGGGGAAAACCCTAAAATCGGAGTTTTCGGCAGATTTGCAACATTAACCTAAACCGAACTTCATCTCAAAAAAATTATCCAGTGTTCAGAAAAAAATGCAAAAATTGTGCAAATTGTTGGAAGACAAAAATTCAAAAGCGAGATTAAATTCAGTATTTGTGCAAAATGGTAAAAATTGCATAAATAAATCTCTTTATGATTTAAAAAAAATCAAGTTTTGAAGATGAACAAAACTGAAAAATTGCAGATTTTTAAACTCCAAAATTGCCAAATTTTAAATCTACGAAAAACGTTTGCATTTTAATTAATCAATAAATACTTCATAAGTAGTAAAATATTCAAATATATATCTCATGTTTATAATCAACAAATACTGAAAATCAGGAAATGAAATTCGGTGCTTAAATTTCAAAAGTTTTGAAAAAATAGCTCTCGGAATATTTTATAAAATACAAACTAAATGCTAATTTACAGCTAAACCTTTTCAAGATGGCCGCTTAGGGGCTTAAATCGCCCATAGCAGCCATCTTCAAGTTCATCTGGATTAAGGTAACATTAACACAATTTTCATATATCGAAAAAGTTATAAATCGAAAATAACTTAATTTTTTATTTTCTCGAAAGCTACGCGTGACCCCTGACCCCAAGGTTTTATATCACAGTCAATTACCAATAACGGTAAAAGTGCCCTTTCTACAAACTCGCCACTTGTCGAATAAGTCAGGCTCCTTAAGTTCGTTAAAACCCGTTATAATCTCCGAGATTACCCTAAACCGAGATTCCCAACTACCGTTAGGACCTTTTACCTGCTTTAACCAGCTAGCGGCTAACGGAAGCCACCATGATGTAAAAGGTCCCAATGCGGCGGCCATTTTTTTTTGTCAGTGCACCAGGACGGGGGTCCTCGGGTCTGCGTCTGGGGCCCCTTCATCTTCATCATCGACAGGCACCAGCAGACGGCGCTCTGAATCGCGTGAAAAAAGAGAAAAGGGACCGTCAGTACCAAAGGGATTTCGCCACATTTGCGTGTTGTTGTTTTTTCCACAACGTTCGCAGTCATTTATCGGTGATTCCCGGTGCCATTTCGCGTCATATTTCCAGGATCGGCATTCCCCGAAATAATCCAAGAGCCACAACCGGAGCCCGCTTTCGCCGGCTATTAAACAGCTAGAAGCCGATAGAAAAGAGAATAATCCAAATATGATTCCTACCTTGATTCCTTCTCTGTCCGATGTTGGCCGGAATGAGCGTGAGGAGAACCACGAAGGCGAGGGCCGCGGTGCCGCCGCACACGTACGCCAGGATGTCCTTGTAGTAGTTGGAGCACAGTTCGCAACACTGCCTGAAGAATAAGAGAAAAAAAATATCAGTGATTCCGGGAATTAGCATCTCAAAAGCAGGACAGATTTGTCGAGCACGGATTTCGTAAACGTCAGGAAAATGTAGCGTAAACTGGCTACGCGACTCTGGTTTGCTCTAGTGGTCGCAAAAACCCGTTATTTTAATAAACGGTTAACCGGTTTTTTTTTCCCCGTTCGGTTAAACGGGTTAAACGGAAACAGATTCTCAAACGTTAGTAACGTTACGTTACTAAATGAACCACTAATACGTTACTAAATAAAGACGTGCACAATTTGCAGTAAATTTATACAAATTTTACTAAAATAATTATTTCCTGCACAATTTTTTTGCAGTAAATTTTTAGAAAATTCAGTAGCTCCAGTATGAAAATAAGTGAAGAAATTGATAAAAACAAATCTGGAATGTGAAATATGCAACGCCATTTTTGCTTGGAATTCACAATAAAAATTATGTCATTGCATTATTTTAAAATATAAATAATACAGCTAATAAACAAAATTATACGATATTAATTTTGCTCGCAATGAAATTAAATCAAAAATATTTGAATTTGAGTTTTTAGACGATTTTAATTGAATATGTATTATAAGGTTCTATAAAAATTAAAATATGAATCTAAGTGGTTTAAATATAACCCAAAGCCGGCAATAATCACGTCACGTGAGCTCACGTGACATCACGCCACGTGAAAAAAAAAATGGAGAATGTGTTATTTAGAATTGCTTAAGCATGGCCGACGCATGTATGGAGCTCAAACTGTTATCCTGTCCCGCTCCTCACATCACAAATCTGGCCTCACACATGCTGTCACGTTTTTATGGCTCGTGTACATATTTCGTGACATCACGTCCTCACGTCCATATATTTCGCGTTCAAGTATGCATCCATGCATTTTTTTTAAATGTTGTATTCTCTTGTAAAATTCCAACGTGCTGTCACGAAACGAAAACGCGTTTTAAACGAAACGGAAAATACGAACCGTTTAACCAGTTCTGAGACGGTTTCCGGTTAACCGGTTTAACCGCTGCGAGCACTAGTTTGCTCTATGTTGGAATATTGCACTCCTGTCGGGAATCCTCATCGGGATAACTATGAATCGGGATGCGGAATGGTCCGACGAAAGGGCAAGACGGAGTTGTTAAGGCTCAACTAAACACCCCCTTTTCTACGTGTCAATTTCTTGACGAGCCCAGCGCATTTTCTAAATAAAATTCTGTATTCATAGATGTAGGGCACAGAGAGCATGTTTTTTTTTTTTTATTATGAAAATGGCCCTTAAATTTTAAATTTAATAAATAAGAATGAATTTTACATTTTACGGGGATCTCGTAAAATACGGGGGTTTACGGTGGCTACGTCTTCGATGCCACCTGGTGTCAGCTACGGGCGTTTATCGGAATTTGAATTTTGTTACGAGATAAGCAAATTAATTGTACCAGTTAAAGGCGTGTATTTTAATTTTAAAAGCATGAATTATTTATCCAGCTAGGACACAGATACATTTATATTAACTAATCTTTAATATTAAGCAAGTAATCGATGCATTTTTTTTCGAAACGCGACGATAAATTGCAAGTCGCTGACACCAGGTGGCAACCAAGACCATGCAAAACTAGAGAGCCTGAATGACCTTTTGACTCAAAAGGTCATTCAGGCTCTCTATGCAAAACACCCGCGAAATTTTAAAAAAAATATTATTTATTAATTTTACAAATAACCAGGCAATTTCATAAAAAAAAACATGGTCTCTGTGCTCTAGATGTATGAAAACACAATTTTTACCAATTTCCATCCCCCAAGAATTTTAATTATAAAAGACACTGGGCTAGTCCGAGTACGACCCCGTGTCATTTGTTTTTTAGACTGTAGGAGGTCAGAGTTGAATTGAACTTACTGGCAAGGGTTCATGTTCTGGATTGCGATGACGGCAAAACCGTTGGCCAGCTTGTCGGTAAAGCTCATCGCGCCGTAGACGAAAGCTCCAGTTTCCTTAAAAAAAGAAAAAAAAAAAAACAGCGGATGAAAGGAAGTCTCCTTAACTCTTCTAGTCTCAAGATTTAAGTGTCTTAAGACGCATTTTTCAATTGTATCACATTTCTAAAATGTATGATGCAGCAGATGTGGAAATATTTTGGAATTTTTTATAAGATACACATTGTGTGTGTGTATTTGTGCTTTTTATGTTGGCGCTATCCATATACATGTGTACAACATGTGTTCAATCAGGTAAAAATAACATTTCGAAGAATAAGATACTTTATAAGACAGTTTTAAGACAATCACATTTTCAATTCTAGAAAGTATCTTCACATTTAAAACTAATTCACTTTATACTAAAACAGTTTTAAAACTAGGACAATTTTAACACCAAGATAATATTAGGATTAAAACAATTTAAGACCAAGACTAAGATTAAGATAATTTTAAAACCAAAACTAAGATTAAGACAATTTTAAAACCAAAACTAAGATTAAGACAATTTTAAGACCAAGACTAAGATTAAGATAATTTTAAAACCACGCATAAAACTAAGATTAAGACAATTTTAAAACCAAAACTAAGATCAAGACAATTTTAAAACCAAAACTAAGATCAAGACAATTTTAAAACCAAAACTAAGATTAAGACAATTTTAAAACCAAAACTAAGATTAAGACAATTTTAAAACCAAAACTAAGATCAAGACAATTTTAAAACCAAAACTAAGATTAAGACAATTTTAAAACCAAAACTAAAATTAAGACTATTTTAAAACCAAGACAACCAATTAAGACAAAGACGAGACACTTTCAATTTTGGTAACTAAAACTAATACAATTTTAAAACTGCGATAAGACATTTCAATTTTTTGAAAGTATCTTAAGACTTAAGACTAAGAAAACAGTGTCTTACCACATTGGCAGCGATCAGATCCGCGGTAAAGGACAAGGAGGTAATGACCATCGTGGAGCTCCCGATTCCCAGAAGCGCGGCCACGAAATAGAGCTGCAGGCTCGTGTAGCCCTCGCCCTTCCCGAAATAAATCCAGACGCAAGACCCCAGGCCGAACGCGGTGCCCAGGGCAAAGGTCACCTAAAGAAGGAGAAAGCAACAAACTATCAAGAAGCCCAACTCCTCTCCTTCATCTCCTTACGGCACCTTACCTTGCGGCCGGCGATCACGTTGACACCCTTCATGAAAAAGGACGCGGCGAAACCGGACAAGTAAACGACGAGCGGGATTATCGCTATGCTTTCCTGAAAGATTTAAAACGGTTAAAATACGAACGGGAATTCCCGTGAAAATCGCTCTTATAATTAGTAATTTCACGACGACGATACCTGCTGCAACTTGAGCGTGTCTTGGAGATACAAAGGAACGTAGACTTGAGATAGATTGGCGAACAATCTGGTGAACATGTACAACAGGCCGACCTGAAAATAACCGTAAATTATCAATCTGTAACGCTAGCTTAATTTGTTTAAATAAAAAAGGTCCCTAGGAGATGGGAAAAATAAGCTCGTGGCCGAACCTGATAAAAATGGGGTTCAGCGAACCACTTCTTCCAGTTCATCCGCCTGGAAATGACGTCCCGATACGAGTTTGTGGGATTGGGCGAGGCGATCTCGCCCTGGATGTCGAACGACACGTCTCGCTCCTCCTTCACTCCGAGGTGGAAAAACAACGAGTTGATGGCGCCGACTCCAATCACCACGAACACTATGTTCTGAAATTTCACAATTTTGAGAATTCAAATTTCGTTTCCGTTAGTTCAAACCTCGTCCCCCTGAATCCGCAACTCCTCCCCCGACCCCGCAACTTATGCCGTATTTTCACTACACCGCAATTGACAGACTCCCCACTTTTGACGTCAACAAGCCCGATGTTCATTAGACCGACTTCCGTCACGGCGCTTTGGCTTAGGGTCGTTTAATAAGCAGTCGACGCAT
>JAQGCC010002688.1:0-17540 GCA_034698905.1 Xestoiulus laeticollis | reverse complement strand
TTTTTATTTTTGTATTATAACAAGTAGTTTTTTTAAAAGTATGTATCAAAATTTCCCTCATAGCAAAACATGCAGTTTAAAGTCAGTTCAGTTTCCCCCTTAAAAAATTTTATATTTTGGACCAACATTGGACCAAAGTATAAGTACATGTATTCAAAACGCTGTTTGAATCAGAACCTAATTTAAAATTTTCTAAAGTGCATGTACATGTATATATTAAAAAGCTTCCATAATTACTTTGGACGTTAAATTTACCGGTCCCGTTCTCTTTGTTTTGTGTTTTTGTTGAAAAATCCATTGCCTCACCCATTAATTAATCCGTTTCGTCTTAACACTTCCTTTTCATCCCTCTAGGTGATCTCTCTTTAATTATGTTCTTTAGAAATTCTTTTAGCAATTTCATACCAGCATGGTTGTTTTTAGCCCCTTGACCTTTCATCCATCCGCCAAGATGGCCGTTTTAGAAATTGGGGGACAAATGGGGTCGGCAAAATAGAAAAAAAAAATAATCACGATATAACATAAACGAGGTATGGTATTGTTGTATAAAAGACTGGTCACGAGGTATTTTTGTTGCCTTATGTTATCACTTGGTGGTGCTGCGATCTGGAACCCTTAAAGTGTTGGTCATACCTTACCTTGACCAAACACAAATAAGCTTTTGTTCTTTAATTGGTCAGATTGGTCATGCATTAAAGTACAATATATGTATTGCACATAATACTGTGAGAATGACAGATGATCTCATTTCCAGTTGTTTGTTTGCATGAGTCATATTTATTTTATTGGATATGGGTTGACCACAACACGCATATTTTAAGATTTGAATGATTAGGTAAAATAACTAGTTAATCATTAATCGTGCAGTGTGGTGCTTGAATGCATATTCAACAAAACAAATTGAAATCACATGTTTTGTATTACCTAGTGCTATAGTCACGAATATGATTTCATTATAGCTGACAAAACAGTCCATTCTGTGACTGCAGCTAATGTTTGAAATACAGTGAAACCTGTGAATAAGGGCACTCCATATAGCTACTACCTGGAAGTAGCGCACCCTAGCAGTCGGCATAGATAAATTTTATAGAACAAACTTACCTTTATATAGCGTATTACCTGCAAAACGCGACTTGCACACTGGTTTCCTGGGACAGAATCACGATTTTACCTGTGAAGAGCGTATGCCAAAGCAATTTTTTCGGTTTTTTTATGTTAAAAAACATTGAAAATGTAACATCTTACTTTGTGCATCTTAATTTATTAGATTTGGTAATATTTACAGCATGTACATGCACAAGTAAATGTTTGCATTTGCATACATGTACACGTATACATGATGTGTATAGTTGTGTGTACATATACAGCATATGCACGTGCATGCATACACGTACATGTACAGTGGATGTGCATGGACATACTTAGCTGAACCTCCAAGTAGCGCACCTTATGTTTCGGTCCCAATGGGGTGAGCTTTTCATAGGTTTCGCTGTACGTCACGTGACTGTTAATAATTTGTCAGGAAGCTAGATTATGAGTTATTATCATCTGCATAATGGCATTTTTTTTCCAAGTGGAAAACTTACCCACCTTGCATGCAAATCAATTTTGTGACAAAAACTGCGATATGGTCGTAGCGATTTACAAGAGGTCACGTGTCGCCAAATTTGCCTAAAAATGCACCACAGACATTTTTGCATGTTCACCACTCAAAAGATTTTATCTGCCTACATATACACCATATCAAAAAGAAATATGCCGACAAAGGTAACAATAAAAAACCGGTGGATGCATGGAGAAGTCCACAGTTTTGAGCATTGGATAATGCAATAAAAATGTTGTCCAGTGATTTAACCACATCATTGTCATGACCGGTTCGAAATTTATCATTCACATCCCAAAACCTGGTGCTGAATTTCAAATTCCTCTTCATGGAGAAAAGATTGAAAGCCGCCATAATAGCAGTGACGTGCAAATTGAGTGAGAAGGCTTTGGTGAAGAGGATAACACCTTGGTGTGATCAGAACAAACAATCAAACATTTGTTTTGGTGAGCAAGTCCTCGTGGACCTATTGGTATTTCGTATGTCTGTGAATTTCTCTGGAAGTGTATGATGATCATTGTTGAGGCCATGCTTATATTTACAATGGCGCCATTCTTGCAATGAACGGTAACTTGGTATGAACTTGCTAACTATTATCCAATTTCAAGAATGTCTCGCTTCTTTAACCAAATAAAGGGTCATCTAGCACCTTTCTGCAATTGCCAAACACACGTTAGTCTATCGTCTTTCTTGGCAAATATGTACACAATTTCGAGGGTAATGTGCATGCATGGTGTTCCTTTCTGTTAGGAATTCCAGAAAAAAAATCTCCCTCCCATGGATGATTGAAAATACTTTCTCTGAAATGTTATAAAATTATTACTGCATAGTTCACTCGAAGACAATCTTCTTGGTTTTTGTACAATTACAAAGCAACCCTGTTTACAAGGTGGTGATACTTTCGCTATAATGTACATACACAGTGTATAAAATCGGAATGTACATTTAGGGCCTACAATATTTATGATGGTACGTACACTCTTTTTCAAACAATTAAATGACAAACTTTGTCGTTTTCAAGAATATTGTAATTTTATTTGTAACATTGACAAAATTCATGCATATATTTCATCTTGATATTGCTGAAACTTGTAGGCCAAATATTGAATAGTATTTCAATGACTGGGGCATTCTACTTATAAATTGTAATTTTATAAACTTGAATAAAATTACATTTATCCGAAAGGGGACCATATTATAAACTTAGTAATTAAGCAAGTTAACCTAATTCATTTTATTTGCAATAATAACATTGTATGCGTATTGTGTTGAATGGAGAGAAAAGTGTTAGGCTGGGTATACCCATCAAGATGGTGAGCATGTGGTGATATGGTGATTTTGTGGCATATGGCACCCTGCACTAAGCCATATCCCATCTCGCCTTGTGCAAAATGCCATAAGTAAGATGGTGAGCATATGGTGATATGGCGACTTTGTGGCATAAGGGACCCTGCACGAGATCAGTCCATCACGCCATGTGCAACATGCTATAACCAAGATGATGCGCATGTGGCGATATGGCACGGTGCAAGAGGCCATTTTATCTCGCATTGTGCAATATACAATAACCATGATGGTGAGCATCTAGCGATATGGCACGGTGCAATCTCAATGGTAAGCATGTGGTGATATGTCGATTTTGTGGCATATGGCACGCTGCACGAGGCCATCCCACCTCGCCTTGTCCATAATGGTGAGCATGTGGTAATATGTCACGTTGCATGAGGCCATCCTATTAATTTGCATATACTCGCCTCATGCAACATGCCATACGCTGCAAAATCGCCATAACACCACATGCTCACTAACTTGGTGGGCATACCTGCCTTACACATCACGTTAATTAGGAAAAGCTGATTATTGGCCTGATGTGTTTCATCACTTGTTTAGTACAATAACTAAAAAGTACAACAATGAAGTTCAAAAATGTGGCCTTTTGCATGACTGCCATTACCAATGCACAATACCTATTGCAAGTAGCAAGTTGATAGCCAAAAATCTAAACGAATGTTGCGTGCCTCAACAGTTTCACGACCTTGTAGTGGTCTTGCCATTGGCCTAAGAAATGCTTAATAGCAAACTCCCCCCTGAAGATACCAGGTAGGAAGATGAAAAAGACGAAAACAATGGCGGCCACTTGTTGCTTGCTAATTGTCATTTTGCTTTCGTGTGCTTTCCATTGTGATCTGCAATTGAAAGACGCCTGTTAAGGTGTTTCCTAAAGCAAAATTCAACTTTTTTTTCATCCTGCAACTCTTACTTTCATCTCTTACCATCTTAAACGTAAACCACTCCAGGTATTGCAGGTGAGGGCAACCACCTTTTCAAGCATAAGACTATAAACACGAAAAATGGGATATCCTCGTGCATGCAACCCCCAATGGGACATTATAACTTGTCCATTCTTTAAGCTTTGGAAGGATGGCAGACATAACAATGCCTTAAACGTTGCCTTGGGTGGCTACAGATATGAAAGCACCAACGAGCTGAGGAAATTCTCTTTCAGTGTTAATGTCAGAGGTGGTAGGGTTGAAAAAAGACAAAAACTGACTAGCAATTGTCAATCTACATGTATACATAAAGGGTGGAAGCAAATGCATTGAAAATTATTCTTACAAATTGCATATCAAAATGTATTTGAATGCATTGGTAACATTCATACATTATGTATTTTACTATAGATTTTATGCAAACGGTCGCCTAGTTCTTATACGCAGTACATTTTTAATTGTGTAACACATTTTACAGGGATCACACATAAATAAAACTGTCAAATTCTCTGACCAACCTGACGACTGGAAATTTACAAAATTGACAATATTCATAATATACATGTATTGTATATTCTGCATGTATTGTATATTCTATAGTATGTTCTGCAAATGACAACATTATGGAAAACCTTTTAGGAAAATAGTTTATCTCACTATTATACTTGACAGAGAAACAGACTAAATTCTAACTTGGAATTCTCATGAAGCGGCAGGATTGCCTCTCAGGGAAAACCTTTTATAAGGTCATATGTGTTATACGCCCTTAGCAGAATTAATCTATTAAATTTCTGGTCAGTGAAGACTGGAAACAAAATGGTCATTAAAGAGTTACAAAACAAAATTTAACACAAACTACTGTTAAAGTTTTCTTCCTTGTGATTTCTGAACTAAAACTAGCTCATAACTATATTTATAATAGGTTTTTTTCAATACTTTTGTAAGTCATATTTTGTTGAGTTTATATCTTGGTGTTAAAATAATTAAGTTAAAAGGGGATTTCATTTTGTGATAACTATGACAAAAATAATATTTGGGTTGTATTTCCCGAATTTCCCTTCTCCCTGTCTATTATAAGTCAATTAATGTTCTATCTAATTTCCCTGGCAATGGACAAGGTCCACGTTACGTGCAGCGCCCCCTTGTGGTAGAAAATTGCAATTTTCTTAGGAGATTTTAACACAGAACCACATTAGAAATAAATATCTAGCGATCTAATAATGATACCAAAATGAAACTTTAGGAGGTTTAAGATAATGGTACGATATAATTGTGTTAATTTTTTCAAAATTTTAAAATTGTAACTTTTTGAAATATAATGAAAAAACCATCTTCATTGTTTGATACTGCGCCCTTGTTTCCCCTAGAAGTTTGCCTATAGATGGCTCTTACCAACACGCATGCGCTGTTTTTTAATGCGGACCTTGTCCATTCCAAGCTTATATATCCAATTTCCCTGACAATTCCAAGTTTATTTTTTCCAATTTCCCTGACTATTCCCCTTGTCACTTTTGTAACTCTCAATCTTTTAAAAACTTGTACAGTGTCCATAACATGTTTATTGGCAATTGTTACTATTTTATTTTAAAATTGAACCAATAATCCAACAGTCCTCATACAGAATGAAATTAATTGGAAAGTTATGGCCTCTTGCCATGTATAATTGCTACATGTATGTGACACCATAACCTTCAAGTGAAATGGGTGGAACTTTTTGAACCCCTTAAAAATGTTTCGATTGTTTTCAACTTTGGACAAGATCCTCTTGATGTACTTGCCACAAAGTTAGGGGACGTGCCTTATGGTAAAAGATGAGCAAAATTCATTTTTTAGGATGGATGAATTTCCCACCACACATAACACTTCAGGTGAACAAAACGCACTTGCCAAAAACAGATAATTCCACCTGTGAGGATGGTGCGCACAGGTGAAATTATAAAAAAAATGGATATATAATGGGAATGAAACAGCGAAGCAGGGGGTGCGAGCAAGGACCCCCTGCGGAAGGAGTCAAACCACCATTTTTAGTCTAATCACGTGTCAGTTGGCGAAATGCAACATTGGGAATCCTAGGGGTGGGGGAAAATGGGTGTCTCAACCTGGCTGGCTGGCTGGAGTGCAGGACCTCTTGTCAGGGGACGGGGTGATGAGGGGTTAAGTGGCTTTCGGTGTGCGAATATGGTCGGTGCGCCATACAGGTGAACAACAAGATGCCAATGGCCTTTTTTTTTTCGCCATACAACGCCACCTACAAAGTCAAAATACACGTGACTATACTTTTACCATTGATCAGCTGGAACTTGGTAATGCACCAATTTCGATGGCATTCGATCCCATTAAATCTTCACTTGGATTCAGACAGCATAATTGAACTAAAGTACTCATTCTAATAATGCATTGCCATGGAATGGTATTATTTACACGGTTATTTACATGAATTTAATGATATGAAATTATAAGGGTCGAGTAACGTTTTTCCATTAGTAATTACATACCAATGTGATATCCGTTAGAAGGAATTGTTAAGAGGCATTTGATACAAGGGCCTGGCTGTTGTTTTGTACTTTTATATAACGACATTCGATAATACAGTTTAGCAAAACCTCCACTTTGCAATAATTGGAAATATTAGAATATCAGATATGATTTAAAATGCATTTTGCAAATGAGGACTATTTCAAATGAAAACAAGCATCTTTTCGATATATTTAAAGGCATATGTACATGTATTTGCCAAATTTATAGATAGCAAGGACGAAATAAACAGTATAAAATTGTGTCAAATGATAAAAAATGAGACAAATTTATAAGAAGAAAGATGTGCATAAATTTAAAAAAAAAAGATAAACACATATTTTTGCAAATCAAAAGTATAAATACAGTTGATGCATCCTGAATGCCACCTGCTGGAGGAATTTAAATAAAGCGTCGTTGACTGGGGTATTCGGCTTCTAAATTTCAACCACATTAAAATACTGAGCCACATTCTTGAGGATACATATTAATATACTGACATGACAACACACTCTCAATTTTATTAAAATCTTTTATTTAAATTGACATAAACAGAGCTTGCTTGCTTGTCTGTTTGTTTCAACTTCTTTGAGGTCATTTTAACCAACTTTGACACGTTCTAGAGAGCTGATATTTTGTGTGCAAGTCACACTCTTGGGACATAACCATATTGTCAAATTAAAGTAGAATATGATGACACTATTACGACTAAAAAATTGCAATTTTAGATTTAAAAAATGCATCAATAATGTCATCGAAGAGCGTTTATGCTAAGGAGCGCTATAACCAAGCACCGTTAATTTCGATGTGTAAACAAAGGGTTGGTAAAAGTTCTTTTTACTTCTCTCGAACCTAACTTACCTAAGGGCAATGATTTGTTTGACAAACCTTGCGATATTAAGCATGACTAGGTCTATACTGGCAAAATATTACGTGTGGACGGCAAATTGGATCATTTGCATGAACTGAATGTAGTTTGACAAACTCGAAAAAGCATGATGAGCTAAAACTTTGTGTACAATCTGAAGGAATGTGTGAGCACGATTTGTGGCAATTTATTTTTCATGTTTTCCTGATCATGCATGCATGCATGCAGATTTGTCAAACAAATCATTGTGTGTGGATCCGCCCCTACAAAGCATTGTTAGGATATTAGAGGATTCATTTAATGTGACCATTGGACGTTTCCATTTGTTAAAAGCAATTAGATTAAGGTCAATTAAGTTAAAAACTTTAATTTACTTTTGTCTCGCCAAGCAATGGTCCTCAAACCTTTATTAAAAATACATGTACTTGTAAAAATTCATACATGTACATGTATACATTTTTTTGAGGTTTTCTATTAAAATGTAAAATGGATCTCTCTTGCAAATACCTTGCATTAGCTATGCTTGGACCACTTGCAACAAGGAATTTGAAATTCTTATTTAATTTCTTATGGTACGTGTGTCTTATATTAATGTCTTTTTGATGTTCTTGAGTTTTATTTGCAGTAGCGTGCAAGGACATGATAACCAACGGACTGCTAGACAATAATGCCGCAGTTTATTAAATTGAAAAATTATGCAATTTTAACCAAATGTCCGTGACGTGACAAGCATGCCATTCGGGCCACAGTCACCTTCTTAAAACAGTTGTTTTCATTGGAGGAGCATCCTTTCTTCATATCAACATGCAACAAATCAACAGGTGTCTCTCTATTTTATTACCATATTTTCTTCATTTGTGTCAATGCTGGTTCCTCATCCATCTCATTTCCACATTCCATAATATTTGGACATTCCATGGATGTTTTTTTTCTATTTTAGCTAAATTTTTTGGTTCATTCATTCTTGGAACACGTTTGGTTGTTCGCATAATAGGTGCAGCAGTGATTTTTAAATTTTTTTTTGGTAGATTTTAACATAAGGTATGCAAGAAGGCTATACATGTACAAGATAAAGTGTTTTGCGTTCGGGTAGATTGAAGATAACAGGCTTGACAACATGAACTATACGTAATTTTGGGGACCTCATGATGAGTTGCAATGAAAGTTAATCGATATTTTACCTGGTAAGCCTCTCCAGAATAAATGGAGGAAACATTCATTTTTCATTCTTACTCAAGGACTTCTTCGGTGGTGCAAATGAGAAATTTCCAAACACAATGTTCAGGTCTACATTCTGACAATACAAGTGTGGCGTTTTACTGTGAAAAAAATCAATTTAAATAAATTAGGAGAACATGGTTAATATTAGCTTGGATTTGCAAGACAAAATGATCTTTTATCTTCAACTCAAACGTGTGTTTACAAGTTTCAGAACTTTTTGTTCCAATAATGTACTTTGAGTTCAGGATTACATGTTTCCATGTCCATTGCAGAAGTTTGCACAAACTACTGTATTTCTTGGATCTACAGCAAGGCTTTTTTGATACAAGAATTTTAGACAATTTGCTTTTCAAAGTGAAAAATGGCATTGTACATACATGCAGTATGAAATTATAGAATTCCCAATTGAAAATTATAAGTTATGTTGGATATCCATAGATTGTACATGTACATTATGTTCTTGTTGCGTTGGGATATCTCATAATAATCTCATAAAATCTTATTATCAGTACTCATGCCATATATTGCACTAATGCACCATAGAATACAATCTCATTAATCTGATAATTTGATCAAATTTTTTGCTCAATTCTCATTAGTCGCACAAAGTCTTATTAGAATGTCCCTTAATATTATTAGTCTATAATTGCTTTTCTCTTTGTTGCAATTTTTCGCTTGGGATTCCAATACAAGATTGAATAAAACTTTCTTAATTCATTGTTCAGCGCTGCTTTCTATTAAATCCCTCAAGGCAATTCTCAAGAATTATGAGAATAATGATATTATGAAATATGCTAATGAGACTGTGAGACCCCAATATCAAAGGGATTTTATTGAATGGAACTATGACATCAGTCCATTAAGGACTCATTAACGGAATACGCAGTATACTTGTACTTTTAAATTTTCATGTCATTTTCCCCACAACTTATAAAAATAAATTAGGGAAAAAATTGCTCAATATTCGTCACGTCTTGGTGCTTCCAAGTGGCTATTTTTTTAAAATTTATACATGTATCCTCCAGTAATTTTTTAAATAAATGTTTTCGAGAGGTTGTAGTGCCATCATTTGGCCGCTAGGGGGCAGCTCGTTTCCCGATAAATACACCCAGATTTCAAATAAGTGAATTTATGATGTTGAATTTTACGAAATGAAATGGAGGGCTTTCCATAAGAATACTGCGCATGCGCATGAACATAACGCCACTGGTGGCGAAATTTGTAACCCCTAATACTAGATAGACAAAAATTCCGTAGATGGCGCCACCATTTATGGAAAGTTCTCCATTGCCAGCTGGATGCACCAAAACGTGATGAATATTAAAAAATGTTTTTCAATATTGTATTTTTATAAGTTATGGAGTTAATGACTTTTAAAATCTAACATTGCAGGTATAAGACTTGCTCCAGAGGGTAATGATCCTAAATAATACGATTTTGTGTTTATTATGAGAGCTCACTCTAATAATACAAGTATAACGCAAGCAATACATGTATAATGTACAAATGTACATTAGTACATGTAACATATAATACAAGTTACATTTATTTTCATGTGTATTTACATTAATGATTACAATGTTTGTAACATGTACAGCTAGACCATAATGTAGTCTAGAATTGGTTTTAATTGGTTTTGTATGCCAATCAAGTTAGCACCATGCACTTTTGCCTTTTACATTAATGATTTTACATTAATTTACATGAAATACATAAAATACATGAATTTACATTAATGATTACAATGTTGTAACATGTACATCTAGACCATAATGTAGTCCAGAATTGGTTTTAATTGGTTTTGTATGCCAATCAAGTTAACACCATGCACTTTTTTACCACCATGTACATTGTAACATGTACGGCTAGACCATAATGTAGCCCAGAATTGGTTTTAATTGGTTTTGTATGTCAATCAAGTTAGCACCATGCACTTTTTTCATAAAGGCTGAGTTGGGATTGAGCATGAAAACACAGTGCTTCAACTTCAACCATTATTTATTCAATGTTGCTAATTTCCTCATTGGTATTGAGTTGGACCTAAGCAAAAGTTCTTCAAATTTTATGCTACAAAGCAAGATTGTGAATCTTTGATCAGTGCTATACTCATTCTCTCATTGCTTGACTTTGGTTTGGTAATGAGCTGCAATGATTCTTCAGCTCCAAAGCAAGATTCAATGCATAAGTTTTAACTTGAACAATTCTTTGTCCAGTGATGCTCATTCCCTGGTTTGTTTTTTTCGATTAAAAAGCAAATCACTGTCATGGCCCCATGCAAAGAAAGGGCTGACGAAAGGAAATTTTGAACATTGGGACCGTTTGGTGATGCCGCTCCCCAATGAACCTCCAACGACGAAATTGAAATGCACCTGCACTGTTTTTCAAAGGTAATGATAAGTACCTTGCAGGTGTATTATTCTTATTGATGCAATTGTAATTGATCCAGCCCTATGCAATTATAAACTGATCATGGGAAGAGGGTTTTAATGCATAAAGGAACATCGCTTGTATTCGATGGCAGAAAATGTTGAAAAGGACCATATGTTCATATTGGTTGGGTGGATTCAATCAAGGTGGTCTTCGTATCCAAATAAATTAGTAATTGCAGATGGGGGGTGTGGGTCATCGTAATTAGCCACTCATAAGACGCTGAGCCCGTCTTTCAAATTCACCTCTTTTCATGGCCCCCTATTGTCAATTTCAACGAAAAAAACAACAATAATTTGAAAAACCAAAAAATAAATACCAGAGGCGTAACCATACGCGTGCTAGGAAAAGTTTTATGCCACCTGGTGACCGTGAGAGGCACAGAAAGGATGGAGTTTGGAATGTATCTAGGAAGGTATATTTGATTTATATAAAAAAAATAATTTAATGTTTTTTCTTCATTTTATATAAACGTCCAGCAGTTGCCAAATTCGAATCTAATGAAGAAACTAGATTGACCTTGTCTTGACCACTTAATAACAAAGCAGATGTAATTAAAACTGACTTGAATTTGTACCTATAACTTGTCGAACAAGAAAATTCAGGGTTTATGAAGAGATATAATGGGCCATTTGCGGTTAATTTTGAAACTAAATATAGGGGTTGTCAGGTGTACCGTTAATGACTTAATGTACCTTAACGAGAATAGAGGGATTGAGCACGCCTCCTTTAATGCTCCCTTAATGCTAACCACATTGACAGCACTGTATGTTATTCCAATGCGTTCTCGTTAAGGTAAATCAGTTGACGGAGCTTTAAGGGAGGCGTTGCCAATCCCTCTAATGACTTAATGTACCTTAACGAGAATGATAAACACGTACACTCTATTATACGCATGCGCATCAATAAGTTAAGCGTATAGTAAAAGTCGTTATGCTTCTCAAAGACGTGGCATCACGTTAAACTAATGAAATTGTCGTCTCCCCTCAACAACAAACACATTAACGTCGTCCCCACGCATGCGCATTGACAAAAAACAATGCTGCCAATGCCGTCAAGATTAAAGAAAACCTGCACAATCCCTCTATTACCTGGTGTTATTTTTTTATTTTTTATCATATAGAATTCGTATATAACGATGCTGGATACAACGATATTCCGGGTATAACGAATTCGAGCAATGTCTTCGGTTGGTCTGTTTTCTTACATTGCAGTAATTTTGTTTGGATACAACGATGTCGGATATAACGATAATCAGGACATACCTATCACATTATAAAACGAAAAATGGTCCTTTCATTTACTAATGAAAGTGTCGTCTCCCCACAACATCAAACACATTAACGTCGTCCCCACGCATGCGCATTGACAAAAAAAAATTAGTTAATACATGTAAATCATTCTTAAACTAGTATTTCTGAGTACATGTATGTACATTATTATTGTCTTTACATGTACATCCTATTTTTCATAAATCCGGATACAACAAAGTTCGGATATAACGATCTCACTTCTTATGTCCCTGAAAAATCGTTATAAACAAATCCCACGTTATATGTATATTGATGTTAAGAGAAATTTCGCTCTATCTTAAAATTTCTACAGTGCCACCAGAACTTCCAAAATATAAAATTATTCTAGAGAATTTTTACATATTATAATGAGAAATGTGTCGAATATTTGTAGTTTTGTTCTAAGTCGTTTTTTTAGAAACATAACTACAACGGAGAAACCCATTTACAATTTGTGTTAAAAACAGAAGTTAAATTGGATTCAAACTCACTTACCACCTTGCTTTTTAACTAAGAACAAATGTTCAAAAAATAAATAACTTTGACATATGTTTACTTGGAAAACGACTTTATGAAACGACTTTGAAAAACGACTATACGAAAAATGGGCCTCACTTTATTTTTTTGACCCCACACTTATTGAAATAGCTCATGACCTTTGTCCCAACCTCGACAAAAACTTCTAAATTACGTTGTTAAAGTAACATTTGAGTGTAACACCAAGTTTCGAATGAAATCCATTGCAAATATTTGAAACAGCTGAATTCCATCGACAAAGAAGACATTGTTTACAAAATAAAGCATCCCTTCAAAATCAACGTCAAAGTCAATGGTAAAACGATTAAATCATCGGTCAAAAAGCTGGGATGATGACGTCTTTTACATCACCTATGAGGGTGGGTCAACACACGGTGCTTTAATAAGCAATTAATCTGTTCACACCAAAAACAGGTTGAAAAATCGAATGGCCCAGGGCCCCCTGCAGGTTAAATTTCAAATTGCAAGCAAGGCCCACAAGATGTTTGATTTATTTTGACTTAGGGGTGGGCCAATGAAGGCTCCGTAAGGTCCACTTTGGTAATGGGCAACAATTAGTTAAGAATGCTGATCTTTATCGACACAAGAAATAGAGGGGAAGGGACTATGTTATTTTTTTTTTACTTTGGCCCACATTACCCCTGGAGGTGAGGTTTGCCAGATATTTCCTACCAGACACCCAAAATTTGGTTAAAAATAATGGGCATATTGGCCCATGGAGGAAACGAGTGTTTACAAATGTACATGTATGGGCGATTTAGTTGTTGCCTGCCAAAAATGTCGAATCGTTCGAATACCAAAGTTAAACTTTTAAGGACGTTTTTGAAGTCCACATAAATCACATAGAGGATAATCAAGTGCCAATTAAGAGAAAAACTATTCGAAATATGCTTTTAAGTACACTGGATATAGTCCTAGAAACGACTCAATATCCTTGTCTCTTAAAAATGTAAGCTTTTGGTTTCTATGGCATTCCATCAAAACCACTGAGAAAACCAAAGATTAAATGTGGATTCATTAAGAACGTTTTTATTGACTGTTTACTAACATTATGGTCGTTCTTGAAAGCAATTGTAACGGTTTCTTTGTTTACAAAAAAAAGGTCATTGTGGCATTAGGAACAGTGTGCAGACTTTAATAATGGTTTTCTTTAAAAATTAGAACGTTTTTTTGACATCAGTACAATAGAACCCCTCATAGCTTATCATATATTAGCTTATAACCTCTTGTAGTTTATAAAACATTTTGGGACAACCATTGGAGAGTTAAAGAGATTAGCTTATATCCTCTCCTACTTTATGCTTTATAACATTTCAATGGGCCTAAGTATTTCAGTAGTTAATATTTATTACCTTTAATGTACAAAAAAGTCTAAATATTAAAAAAAAATTGTCTAAAGTTGTCTGGACGTGATTTTTGTAGACTTAACCCATTCAATTAGCGTTCGTCACATGAGAGCTGGTGCGCCTTACTTTTTTTTACAAAGTTGGCCGTGTTCAACATCAGTGATTACTGTATACATGTACAATATTTTGGGAGGCATTGTTGAGAAAGTTTGTAAACCCCACGTGATAATAGTGCACTGCTTCTGAGTAATGTACACACAACTAGAAATGAACTTAAAGGCATACTAAAAAGGGAATTTCCCCTGTGGGATGGCTCACTTCCTGCATAAACTGCATAGGTTATTCCAGTATGATAAAATGAGGGTTGGCGCAAATTAGCTGGTACAGCGCATGCACAACAATTTGATGAACTTATCTGATACATTGAAAAGTTTTATCATCAAAAAGATAACACCCTCTAACCTTATAACCCCTGCTAGCTTATGTTTCACAATCTGTCGTAATTGATAAGCTAAGAGAAGTTCTTACTGTAACAATTTAATTTATTCTAAGGTAATTAAGCTTTAAGGACATATTTATCCACTACAGGATGTAGAGATGTTCCATTTTATTTACTTCAACAACGTTAAGTATAGTGACCATCTATATACAGTGACCAACTTTTACTATAAACAGTATGTACATATAGTGAACCTTTCCTAAACGTTTTAAGAATGTTTCATTATTAACGTTTTGATTTTCAAAACATTGCTAACCACTTATAGGTTTTCTAAGAATAAATTGTTTATTGTTTATAGAAATAAATATTCCTACAATAATTTTAGGAAAGTTGATATATTCATATAAGATTTTGTATGCAGTTTTTCTTCTGGTATTATAAACACTTTTAATGACTTTTTACACTATACATGTATGTTAAGAATGTTACATTATTTACGTTCTGATCTTTAGCAGTCAGAACATTGTTATTCAATAACTACATTGATTATATTTTTAGGAAATTAATTTGTTCTTGGTGAAAAGTAAAAGCATTCGCGTGCACATTAATTAAATTTATCTCTGAACATATCGATTGCATCATGCACCATTAAATATAATGTGTGATTATCTAAGAATCCCACCCAGACGATAATGTTGGTTCAATCCTCGTAAAAATTCGCCATATGTGTTTTTTTTTCTCCAAATGGAACATGAAGCCATTTATAACGACAAATTTACGTCACGATTTTAGGCAGTTGAAATGTTTTAGACAACGAAAAGCCATTAGTGGTCCCATTAGATATCCAGAGAGAGGACACGTTCCAAAAAGGATCCTACATATAGAGTCTGTATTCACCATTGGCGACTGAAATATAAAGAGTCATAATGATAACTCTCACGTATATATTATATATTTCCATCAAAGTGCAAATAAAAGAAGGTAATAACAAAGTGCTCTTTTTATTCCTGACGTCCTTTTCACCCTCAAAACCTGCGAGCTATGACAACACTAACAGAAACGTTTGTGACTGGAATATGTAATTTTATACTTAAAAAAACAAGAAAATAAGAAGATTATAGAATGGCTTACGTACGATTACTAAACTTTTTTGAAAATTTCTTAAGAGGTGTAAAGGAAGGAACATTGTCTGGATTTTTACAGGGTTTTAACATCTTTGGTTTGAATAGGCGATGATATTTTAGTTGTACTTGAGTAAACTTACAGACACGCACCTGCTTCATGTTCAAAAATATAAGAATAAAAGATTTCTGAAAATTCACGTCAACCTAAATATTGCAATATTTGAACTTATTCCTTCTCGAAAAAGAAACAAATGTAACACACCCATATCTGGTTTCAAACCCCAAATTTTAAATCTAACCAGTGGACTCATAACCCCGTACCAAGTTGCACAAATGGAGCTGCTTGAGACCAAGCTTCGTATCAAGTCCTTGGATTGGTACCACAGATTGTTACATCTGAGCAGCAGATCAAGGTTGGTCAATGAGGTACCTTGAGCAGCAGTTTTCAAAATGGCGGAATAAGACAAATTTCACGTGTACCATGTTGCCAGATTACAATTCTCATTTTCCCTAACAATCGTTGCTGTCGAGATATAATATTGATCGGGAATTCTGTGATATTTTCGATTTTTCTTGCCTGGAGCTCCTCCGATTAGATGTCGACAATTTGGCAACTGTGGTACCGAATTGGCTCAAAATTCGAGCTTCGGCTCATTGGAGCAGAAGCTTAAGAAAAGTAACTATGTTACAGGGGATAGTGTAATGATGGGTATTAGTAATGGATAGCACCAAACACCTGTTAGTAGATTATATTGACTATAATTAGCAATTATATAAGATCAATTTAACAATTACATCTGCATTTAGTAGCAAAATCATACAGCCTGTTCTAACTTTGAACTTTAGTGCCAGTCATAAAAAATGGACACGTTTCTTATGAAAAAAAATATATGGAGTTCCTTGATAAACCATATTAATTATTTGCAAAAATCAATTAATGCCATTGTATAATTTGGACACTTTACCATATACGAATACAATGCTTATTGTCTATAGTGCCTTTTGTAAAATATTCAATCAAAATTGGGACTGAAGTGATGATGAATTAGCATTACATTGAGAGCCATTTGTCGCCTGAAGTTAACGTTTTTGTATCCCCTCTAGAAAATGCGTCTTATTCTTAAAATCTGTCTTAAAAGATGTTGATAAAAGTTTATCTTTGACATTGATCAGTCTCTGCGCGACAGGTCGCCATTTTTTTAATGCTTCTATCACAACATGGCACCCTTCGTCTGTTTTACTCTCCTTCTCCCATCCCCTATGGCATTTCTCTCCCCATTTTTATGGATAAACAAAATTTCATCACGATAAGACAACCTGTATTGTGTAGTGCTGTTTGTAAATGCAATAAATAAAAACTGTATAAAAGGGCCATGAAGTAAAGCTCCCCACTAAAGTAAGGCGCTAGGAAAAATTTTTTACGAGTTTTATTGAGGATCTTCTAAAAATCTTATATAATTTAATGCCTCTTAGGGATGGTTAATGGCATCTGGACAATTTACAAAGAGAGAACTTCATCTATTTGCACGATCCATGAGTGTCTTGAATCACGTTCTGTTTATGTTGTCAAAAACAGTCGCTGGATGGCGCTACGGCTTGAGGGGCTCTAATATAATAATGTACATACATGTATGGGTTTACTTTAACTTAATTGTTCATGTTTTTAAAAATGCAGATGATTATCCAAAAGGTTTTAAACATGTATACATGCATTAGTTTATATATAAGGGTGTCATATCCTTGACAATGAATAGTTTTTATGGATATTCATGTCAAAGGACGATATTACTATGGATATTCATGGTAAAGGATAGTTATTATAGATATCCATGACAATGGATAAAGTTATTATGGATATCCATGACAATGGATAAAGTTATTATGGATATCCATGACAAT
>JAQGCC010002687.1:0-17545 GCA_034698905.1 Xestoiulus laeticollis | reverse complement strand
CCACAATCTAGTACTTTATTCCACCATCTAGGAATTTATTCCACAATCTAGTACTTTATTCCACAATCTAGTAATTTATTCCACACTCTAGTACTTTATTTCACAATCTATTACTTTATTCCACAATCTAGTACTTTATTTCACAATCTATTACTTTATTCCACATTCCAGTACTTTATTCCACAATCTAGTACTTTATTCCACAATCTAGTACTTTGCTCCACAATCTAGTACTTTATTCCACAATCTAGTACTTTATTCCACCATCTAGGAATTTATTCCACAATCTAGTACTTTATTCCACAATCTAGTAATTTATTCCACACTCTAGTACTTTATTTCACAATCTATTACTCTATTCCGCAATCTACTACTTTATTCCACATTCTAGTACTTTATTCAGCAATCTAGTACATTTCCATAAAAATCCATGCACTTATTCATAATATATACATGTACACATTTAGACTTTTATAACAATCTAGTACTATTTCCACCCATATTTAGTACCGGAATGTCTAAATGGCACAATTCCCTCTTCTCCTTAATGCATTATGATCTGATTTAATGACTTTCCCTGTCTTTTTTTTTTTTCTTCATTTTTGACACAACAAAAGTCAACGAAAAATGATTTATGAAATATTTGTCGGCGTGAAAAGTTATTCGCAGAATGTTTTTGGTAAAAACGATCATTAAATAGAAATTAATCGAGCATTAACCTAATCGCCATCATCAGCATCATCATCATCATCAGCATGAACAGCATCGAGCTTAGATTTTAATATAAAAGTCAGGATATTATGCTAATTTTTAAACCTTTTGTTTCTAATTCGAAGATTTTTGAATGTTTTTTGGGAAATCATTTCCATCTCCACATTTAATAATGTTTTTTTTTATATCGTGATGACTTCTTGATCGATTACTGGAAATCAACGGTGCATTCCAACCATTGGCCGCCATTTTGTTTTTAATTTATGGTTTGGAAATGTCGCACGAAAACGAGATGAAAAAAGTTATTAATAATAGAGCTAGAGCTTCTTGTTGTCACCTTCTTTTATATAATAAAGCTTAATCGAGCTCGATTTTTTTAGGCTTTTTCTAGGGCTAAAAATCAAATAAATTGTCTTCTGGATTCGTATTTAAACCTAGGGTTTGGAAAAGTGAAAAAAAAGGTCTCAAAGTTTGAGAAAAACTTTCGGTCTTTGGGTTCATTGTTAAAATGATTGAAATGTTTGGGAAAATCAACGAATTTCAATGTCGAAAAAGTTGAGGCAAAATTAGAGAAATTTGAGTAAAATTAAAGAAATTTGAGCAACATTAAAGAAATTTGAGCAACATTAAAGAAATTTGAGTAAAATTTGAGCAACATTAAAGAAATTTGAGTAAAATTAGAAAAAATTGAGTAAAATTAAAGAAATTTGAGCAAAATTAGAGAAATTTGAGCAAAATACACAATTAGAGAAATTTGAAAAAAATTAGAGAAATTTGAGAAAAATTAGAGAAATTTGAGCAAAATACACAATTAGAGAAATTTGAGCAAAATTAGAGAAATTTGAGTAAAATTAGAGCAACATTAGATAAATTTGAGTAAAATTAAAGAAATTTGAATAAAATTAAAGAAATTTGAGTAAAATTAGAGAAATTTGAGCAAAATACACAATTAGAGAAATTTGAGCAAAATTAAATAATTGAAATTTTGAATGAAATGCAGGGACTTAAGCTTTGAAAAGTTTTGAAAAGAAATTAATTAAAATAAAATAGAAATTTGAAGAATATCAAAAGTATCTGAAAAAATATGACAAATTTCAAAAGTTGAGAAAAGTCAAAAATTAAGAAAGATTAAAATTGAGGAAAAACGAAGGGAAAAATAAAGGAAATGTTAAGAAATTTGGAAATTGGGAATAATGTAATTTAATTTGAACACATACAAAATGGATTAATTGGGAGATATCCCAAATCCCAAATAAACAATTGGTACAAATTGAAAACAAAACCAAGTAAAAAAAAATGTCGTTCTTGGGACTTGAACTTGACCCAAATTTTCATCCCCCCAAAAAAAAGTGTCTTTTCAAGATGTTATCTGAAGCAGATGAAAGAAAAAGTAAGAAAAGAGGAACCATGCAGGGGCCAAAAATAAACACACACACTTGGTCCTAAATTTAGAAAGCAAATTTTCAGGGCTGAAAAACTGAGAAAACAGCGACGTCTGGCGGTAGAAAAACGCCCTCCAGCACAGCCAACAAACTTACTCAACATCCGGGATTAACTAACCAAGGATTAGCTATATAAACTACGATTAACTTCACTGGAAGACTGCAGGCAATTAAACGGCCGATAGTCGAGGTAAGCATATCCTAAACATTTTATTCTCATGCTTGGGAATTAGCCAAATGTTCAGATTTCATGTTTAACTAATCTAGGATTAAGTTAACGGAGGCTAACGGTTAAGTTAAAAGAGTACCTAATGAATGTTAAGAAAAGGCTATAGGGGTACAGGTTGGAATTTAGCTAAACATCCATGCATGTACATTAATAATGCACATTAATGTACATTAATAATTGATCAAAAATTAAGTAACCAGAGTCTAAGATTAAGTTAAACCGAGTTTAAAATAAGCTTATATACACACAAACAATGAAGTAAAAATCCCACAATACAATTTAATACCAAAGAGTTTATAACATTGATGCCTGTGGATCAAGGACGAACAGATTAAGACACTTCATTTATACAAGTAGTATATCTTATAATTATCTTAAAACTAAGACCCACGTGCGCGCTCGTGCTTATTTATAATCACGTGCGTTCTAAAATAATCGACTTTTGAGAGCGCGTGCAAACGCGATTCGAAAATCATGAAGAACAATCGATTTTCAGTTCTAGAAATCTAAATCACGTGCATGCATGCGTTCTAAAAATCGACGTTCTTAAATAATTTTTAGAACGCACGTGATTAAAAAGCACGAGCCCATGTTTGGAAAATCTCAGATGTATAGGATGGTGAAAATATATTTGCACGTGATTTTCCACTATGTCTATGTTTAAGTTTGCAATTTTCGTTAAAATGTTTACGAAAATGGATATTGTTGAAATAATGTAGGCTATATGCTGTAGCTCTTTTTGAAGAAAGAAAAAAAAGCCCAAGTTTTTAGTTTTTGTTGATAAAAATGTATATTTTACGAGTACGTTTGCGGTAAGAAAAATGCACAAAAGGGGAAGCAGGTGTATTTAAAGGTCCTTAAAATACGAGGCGGTTGAAGTGAAAGGGACCTAAAGGCCTACCATCCCAAGAGTGCTTTTTTTTTGCTTTTGTTTTGTCGAAATTAGCGGAAGTTTTTTCAAATATGCTTTTTAATGTTTTTTAAAAAAAAGTAAGTACAACATTTGTGCCATGGGAACAATTCAATTAGCGTCGTTTTCCAGCTACAAAAACTAGAAAGCATTGTAAATTAAGTCTTACTTTTTTTTAAATGTCTTAATCTTAAGTCTTAATAGATGATATATCTAATTTAAGACGTATATACTTTCAAACAATTTATAATACACGATCGATTTTAAATTAAGTCTCGGTCTTTAAGTGTCTTAAGACAACATTCGAAATGAAGTTTTCGTTTTAAAATTGTTAACACGTGACTCAAAAGTATAAGTCTTAGTTATAGAAGTATTTATTAAGACATGATTGTAATTTAAATGTCTTAGTCTTAAGATGTCTGAAAGGAATGATTCGAAATTTAATGTCTTACAGTTTCAAAAGTCATAAGAGGCGACTCGAAATATAGTTTTAGTTTTAAAAGTATTACGACGTGATTATAAATTAAGTCTTATAGTCTTAAATGTCTTAAGACACAAATGTAAATTAAATGTCTTTTAGTCTTAAAAGTCATAAGATATGAATCTAATGCCTATATAATGAAGTATTAAGTCTTAAATTAAATATCTTAGTTTTAAACATGTCTTAATCTTAAAAGTGTCTTACATGCCTTAAGACACAATTGCGCATTAATGTATTTGTCTTAAGACATGATACCAAATTAAATGTCTTAGTAATAAGTGTTAAGACATGATTTTAAATTAGTTGTCCTAGTCGTACATGTCACGCGTTTTAATGTCTTAGTTTCAAAAGTCTGAAGACACGAATTTAAATTAAATGTGTTAGTCTTAAAAGTCATAACATATGAATCTAATAAAGACTAGTCTTCAATGTCTTAAAACACAACTGCTATAAAGGTCTTAAGCCTTAAATTAAATATCTTAGTCTTAAATATGTCTTAATCTTAAAATTATCTGAAGTTTTAAGAGATGAATCTAAATCAACTATCAGTCTTAAATGTCTTAAGACACGATTGCACATTAATGCCTTACTCTTAACTGTCTTAAGACATGATACCAAATTAAAAGTCTTAGTCTAAAAAGTCGTAAGATATCAATTTAAAATAAAGACTAGTCTTAAATGTCTTAAGACATGATACCAAATTAAATGTACTTTATAGTCTTAAATATTAAGATATTGAAATACATCATAAATTTTATAAATAAGACTAAGTCTTGATTTCACTAAGTTTTGAGTCACTTAAAGTCTTGCTTTAAGACTTGTTTTACATAAAATCTTAAGACTTAAGTCTTAAGATAAGACATTTGAAAAACATGCTTTAAAGTCTTAAGACTATAAGAGCTTATAACCCACTGTGGCCCCTTTTAATTCCTATGACATAAATTCTTATATAACCCACTATGGTTTCAGGCTCTATAATGTATAAATGAGGTCATATGGCCCTTTTGTGGTGCTGGCCCTAGGCGCCCTCTAGTCGCCCTGGTGTCTTTTTTTTTCCCTTGGCCCCATGCGATCGATGTCTGTTTGTCGCAGCGTCGTTAAGTCGACTGGCGTCGCCTCGTCTGTCGTACATCGTAAAAGGGGGTCGTAATGAGCTACAACTCCAAAGAAACGAGGGGGCCTCCAAGTACTAGGCGGAAAGCGCAGGGGGCGCCACCAACAGCAGGTGAAAAAGGGGGATATTAATGGGTTAGATTAAGAGGCCCTCGTGCATCTTGGAATAGAGCGAGGAAGCACTTTCACCTTTGACCTCCCCTGTCTAATGATAAGGTAGGGGTCGAAGTTCATCTACAATCGCCCTCCAATTGAAGCTTTATATACATGTATAGCGAACAGTGGCATACCTCTCATGTATTATTATAACCTCTCGATATAACGAACGCTCTGTATAACGAACAGAAAGGCTGGACCTGACCAAAATGCCAATACCTCTCATGTATTAGCCTCTCGGTATAACGAACCGCTCTGTATAACGAACAGAATGGCTGGTCCTGACCAAAATGCATATACCTCTCATGTATTAACCTCTCGATATAACGAACGTTCTGTATAACGAACAGAAAGGTTGGTCCTGACCAAAATGCTAATACCTCTCATGTATTAGCCTCTCGATATAACGAACGCTCTGTATAACGAACAGAAAGGCTGGACCTGACCAAAATGCCAATACCTCTAATGTTTTAGCCTCTCGGTATAACGAACCGCTCTGTATAACGAACAGAATGGCTGGTCCTGACCAAAATGCCAATACCTCTCATGTATTAGCCTCCCAGTATAACGAACCGCTCTGTATAGCGAACTTCTAGGTATAACAAACCTCTCGTTATAACGAACAGATAACCTATCCCCTACCAAAATGCCAATACCTCTCATCTATTAGCCTTTCAGACAAGAGGAGTATAACGAACGTTCTGCATAACAAACTGCTCTATATAACGAACAGAGTGGATGGTCCCTACCAAAATGCCTACACCTCTCATGTATTAGCCTCATGGAATAACGAACGCTCTGTATAACGAACAGAGCGGCTGGTCCCGACCAAGATTCGTAAAAACAAACCTCTCGGTATAACGAACGTTCCATATAACGAACGAATGTCTAATCTCCTTAGCGTTCGTTATACATATAAAGAGTCGACTGTATAGCACCGATGTTAGCAGTGATTGCCTACCTTAAGGGGCAAAACTGTTAAAAAAAAACCATTATTTTTAGACTTTTTCTGCTCAAATATATAAAAAGCAGAAATATCTAATTGTAATATTTAATAAAATGTCGTGGAATTTTGATGTAAGAATAATTTGAAAAGGGGAAACACCTTCCAAGATGGCTTCTAGGAATTCCCTGAGGAAGTTTCACATGATAAATGGGCATTTTTTTTTTTAAGAAATGCTCGTCATAGCGGTTGGGATTTTGTGTTTGCCACAGATAAAACCAAATGAATGACCTGCGAACGAAAGATACGACATTCAACGCTCACGTCAATCCCTCTGATGGATCCAAAAAAGCCCTAAAACACCTTTTACTCTCATGTTCAGGGGAAAAACAGCAAAAGCATTAAATTTAGCCTTCGAACACGTCTTAACAATGTCTGAAAAACATCTTATAATCAAAACAATTAAATATTTAAATTCGATCAATATGATTGGATTTTTACAAGTCATGCATGAAGGAATATAATTTTTCTCTGTTCTTCATATCGAGAGGTTAATGAGAGGCATAGACATTTTGCGTGGGAACCAGCCGCTTTGTTCGTTATATAGAGCGGTTCGTTATATCCAGAGGCTAATCCACGAGAGGCATAGGCATTATGGTGGAAATCAGGAACTCTGTTCGTTATATAGAGAGGGTCGTTGTATCGAGAGGATAATACATGAGAGCTAGGTATAGGTATTTTCGTGGGAACCAGCCACTGTGTTCGTTATATAGAGCGGTTCGTAATATCCAAAGGCTAATACATAAGAGGCTAGACATTTTGGTGGAAATCAGGAACTCTGTTCGTTATATAGAGAGGGTCGTTATATCGAGAGTATAATACATGATATGCATAGACATTTTGCGTGGGAACCAGCCGCTTTGTTCGTTATATAGAGCGGTTCGTTATATCCAGAGGATAATACATGAGAGGCATAGGCATTTTGGTGGAAATCAGGAACTCTGTTCGTTATATAGAGAGGGTCGTTATATCGAGCGATTCGTAATTCTATCGAGAGGATAATACATGAGAGGCATAGACATTTTGGTCTGTAAAAGTCACTCTGTTCGTTATATAGAGCGGTTCGTAATATCCAGAGGCTAATACATGAGATGTATAGGCATTTTGGCGGGAACCTGTCATTCTGTTCGTTATATCGAGAGGCACATGCATTTAGGTGGGAACCTACAGTCACTCTGTTCGTTATAAAGAGCGATAAAATTTTTCTCTGTTCTTTATATAGAGAGGTTAATACAAGAACATGTGCATTTTGGTTGGGATCAGCCACTGTTCGTTGTATCGAGAGTCTAATATTCATGAGAGGTAAATGCATTGCATTTGTATTGTCATCAATAATCTGCATGTTAAAAGTTCATGTTTTCTGAGCCCATATATGGATGATGGTAATTAAATGCATATATGGGCCTCCGTGGGGGGTCAAAGGTCATCTTGAATGGTCCGAAACGTATTTTCAAAGTGCCCCAATTTCAGAAATCAGTGTCAAAATGCTTCCAGCTAGATCATGGCTTTTATTTTTAAGGCTATTTGGGGAGTTATCAGATGCGTCCTTTTCCCATTTCCACCTTTTTTTGTGTGTGTTTTTCGCCCTCCCCCTTCACTCATTGTCTTCCTCCCTCCCCCTCATTGGAAGGGGGGTGGGGGGGGGGTGGGGGTGGGTGAGTACCGTTCTGCAATTGAGCGGGTTAAATTGGCCATAAAATTGCTCAATTACCTCGCATGGTCCCTTTAATGGGACCTCCATTAAGCCTTGGCATCTTCATCCTCCTGTTTCAATCCAAACAATAGGAAAAACAAGGTGCAAAACGACACAGATGGCAGCACTGGCATTTAAACACCAGGGGGCAAACATTTAGGCAGGGAAGGAGGGGGGGGGGAGGAGGGATAAAAGGACAAAACATCACACATTAAACCCTTGAATCAACTTTTAAAAGCAGATGAAATCTTAAAAATTAATCAACTTTTGATTCAACCTTTAAAAAAATCCACCATCAACTATTGTCCCAAAATGTCCTGGGTTCGACCCCTTCATCAATCGAAACCATCAAATATTTTACTTTTGATATAAAATCCAAAATTAAACCTTTGAATCAACTTTCAAACGCAGTTGACCTTTTAAATCGTCATCATCAACTTTTGATTTATACCATCATCAACTATTGGAACAAAACGTATTGTGTTCGACCCCTACATCCACCGAAACCATAAAACGTTTAACTTTTAATATAAAATGATAACTTTTGGACCATTGCCTCAAACTTGGCTCAACTTTCAAGCAGTTTCAAAGCAGTTGACTTCTTAAAACTTCATCAACAACTATTGACTCAAAACGTCCTGTGTTCGACATCAAACATTTAACTTTTGATATAAAATCCTTAATTAAACCCTTAAATCAACTTTCAAACGCAATTGACCTCTTAAAACTTCATCAAATTTTGATCCAACCATCATCAACTATTGACTCAAAACGTCCTGTGTTCGACCCCCTTCATCAACCAAAACCATCAAACATTTAACTTTTAATATAAAATCCTTAATTTAACCCTTCAATCAACTTTCAAACGCATTTGATATCTTAAAACTTCGTCATCAACTTTTTATCCAACCAACTATTCATCCAATCAACCAATCCATCCAATCAACTATTGACTCAAAACGTCCTGTATTCGACCCGTACATCAATCGAAACCATCAAACATTTAACTTTTGGTATAAAATGCTTAATTAAACCCTAGAATCAACTTTCAAACCCAGTTGATATATTAAAACTTCGTCATCAACTATTGATCCAACCGTCATCAACTATTGCCCCAAAATGTCCTGTGTTCGACCCTTCCATCAAACTGAATCATCAAACATTAAACTTTTGGTATAAAATGATAAGTTTTGGACCAATGCCTTTAACTTGCCTCAACTTTCAAAATCAGTTGACCTTATAAAACTTCGACATCAACAATTGATTCAACCATCATCAACTATTGACTCTAAACGTCCTGTGTTCGACCCCTCCATCAAACCGAAACCATAAAACATTTAAACTTTTGATATAAAATGATAACTTTTTTATATAAAGTTATCTTTAAAACTTTTTGAACCAGCGTTGAAAAATCACCATCAACTATTGTCCCCAAAAAGCTTCGTGTTCGCTTCCCCCCTTTCCTTTCTCATCAATCCATTGTTTTAGGTCGTCATGTCGTAAAATGTGTTCAAGTGTATCGGTTGTCCCTGCAAATGTCTCCTATTTCGTCTCTTCTTTTGTCCTTTTTCTTGCTTTTCATTTTTATTATTTTTACAAATTACGTTTTTTTTTTGTGTTTTTTTTTTTTTGGCGTCTTTTCGTCGCCAGATAAAACCTAATCCAAGAGCAAACGAAAAAAGAAAAAAGTGGGACCTAAGAAAAAGACGCCTCATTAGGCCTAATGGAAACACAAATGCAACGTTTATTACAAAAGCTACTGGATAGGGGGACAAAAGGACCAAAAAAGGCCAAAAAAGGCCAAAAAAGGCCAAAAAGGAAAGAAAGTGACAAGGACGGGCACTAGATGGCGCTGCCGCTTAAGGGGCTCTTAAAACAATGGGAACGTCCAGAAAGTTACAATGTAAGAAGACCCATTGTAAGGGTAAAAACATAGTGAAGCATGGCTATAGGAATGGAAATCATTCTGGAAGGAATTCTTCAAATCAAACACGTTGTTTTCCATGCACTAGCACATAGTGGAGCATAGAATCAAGCATGGGAATGAATTCTTAAAAACATTGCTATACAGGAATGGGATTCATTCTGGAACGATGTTTTCGAATCAAACACGTTGTTTTCCATGCACTAGCACATAGTGGAGCATAGAATCAAGCATGGGAATGAATTCTTAAAAACATTGCTGTATAGAAATGGGAATTAATCATTCTGGAATGAATTCTTCAAAGCATGGAATGGGAATCGTTCTGGAAAGTTTCTAGAACGAATTCTTTCGAATCGAACACGTTGTTTTTCTATGCGCACGCCCATACAGGAGCAAAGAATGAAGCAGGGGAATGAATTCATCAAAGCATGGAATGGGAGCCCTTCTAGAACGATTCCAGAACGAATTCTTCGAATCAAACACGTTGTTTTCTATGCGCTAGCACATAGAGAAGCATAAAATCAAGCATGGGACTCAATTCTTCAAAGCATGGCTATTGGAATGGGAATCATGCTGGAATGATTCCAGAATGAATTCTTCTAATCAAACACGTTGTTTTTCTATTCGCTCCCACATAGTGGAGCATAGAATCAAGACATCTTCCACTATGTGTGCGTTTTCCGGAATCATTCTAGAATGATTCCTGTAGCCATGCCTCTCTATGTTATTACCCTTAGGCATACAATATGTATGTTGTTTTAAAAAATATATGTATTTCGTATGTAAAGCACAAGGTGGCGCCATTTTAATGGCCGATTAAATTTAATGTGAAATTAAGAATATAGGAATTAAGCGCATTAGTCAGCACTATTCTAACAATAAAAATGTGCCAGATTTTAATCAAGTTTTTTTATTATCATATTTTGATTTGCATGAGAGACACAATTCTTATCAGGCTGCTCATCATTTACAAATTTACTAAACTAAGATTAAAGTTAACGGAAGATTAGGTTAATTGCCCAGTCCACACCGAGGAAACATTTCCATGAAACATGAAACTTTATTATGTTTCATGAAATTGTTTCCTTGATCTGGACTAGGAATAATCCAGACATTTTTAACATGACATCTTTTCAAGTACTTTTTCATATAATCTAGTACCCTTTGTACTAATTAAGGACTTTTTGTACTAAATTTAGTATTTTTTCATATTATCTAGTACCCTTTGTGCTAAATTTAGTACTTATTTATATAATCCAGTGCCTTTTGTGCTAAATTTAGTACTTTTTCATATATTCTAGTACTTTTTGTGCTAAATTTAGTACTTTTTCATATATTCTAGTACTTTTTGTGCTAAATTTAGTACTTTTTCATATAATCTATAGTACCACTTGTACTAAATTTAGTACTTTTTCAAATAATATAGTACCCTTTGTGCTATATTTAGTACTTTTTCATATAATATAGTACCTTTTGTGCTAAATATAAAACTTTTTCATAAAATCTAGTACTTTTTTCAAATAATCTATAGTACCCTTTGTAAATCTAGTACTTTTTCATATAATCTAGTATCCTTTGTACTTTTTAGCATATTTTAGTAGTTTTTATATAAATCTTGTAATTTTAAAGTACAATCTAGTACTTTTATTACCTAATCTTGTTCTTTTTAGCATATTTTAGTAGTTTTTATATAAATCTATAGTAACTTTTGTCACCTAATCTAATACATTTTTAAGTATAAGCTAATATTTGTCACCAAATAAAGTACTTTTGTAGCCTAATCTAGTACATTTTAACATGAAATCTAGTACATGCACTACTTTTTACCTCTAGTACCAATTTTTACATAACCTAGTACTTAATTTCGTCGTGCAATCCAATGTAAGATACATTTTAGGGGTCACGTGTGCCAGGGAATGACCCTCAACATATGTCACGTGACACCAGCCATTTGCATCATCATCGTTAGGATACGAAGAAAAGTAATTCGATTCCAATTAATGTCACTATAATAAAATGCTATAAAAATATTGAAATCCCCTTAAAAAACAAGAATGATGTCATCGTTTAAACCTCATACATGTACAGGTATACTTTCAGGCTTTCATCTATACATGTACGTCATTATGTATGGCCCATTAATGACCAATTAAGGGCCAATTAAAGGCCAATTAAGGCCATACCCACATATAGCCTACACAGCACATGTAGCTTTTGCCCCCTGCAGGTGACCCTCATGAAAATTTGTCTTTTTTAACTCTTGATTATCGTTATTGGTAATTTAATTGGCCGTTAAGTGACCTGTTGCCAAATGCGGGTTCTTCTTGCTTTTTAAATTCTACCCTTGTGACGTCACTTCCGCCCAAGATTCCACAATTAAGTGATAAAGTATTAAAATATGCTTTAAAATTACTAGAATATGATAATAAACGATAGTTAGTATACATAGGGTACTAAATTATATTAAAAAGTACTAGATTTAGCACAAAAGGTACTAGAATATATTAAAAAGTATACTAGATTTAGCGCAAAAGGTACTAGAATACATGAAAAAGTACTAAATTTAGCACAAAGGGTACTATAGATTATATGAAAAAGTACTAAATTTAGCACAAAAAGTACTGGATTACATGTAAAAGTACTAGATTTAGCACAAAAAGTACTAGATTATATGAAAAAGTACTAAATTTAGTACAAAGGGTACTAGATTACAAGAAAAAGTACTAGATTTAGCACAAAAGGTACTAGAATATATGAAAAAGTACTAAATTTAGCACAACATGTACTAGATTATATGAAAAAGTACTAAATTTAGCAAAAAAAGGGTACTAGATTATATAAAAAAGTACTAAATTTAGTACAAAGGGTACTAGATTATATGAAAAAGTAGTATATGACGTGGAAAAAGTATAAATAAGTGATAAAAGTACTGTATAAAAAGTACTAGATGACGTTGAAAAGTACGAGATTTGTTTAAAACGTAAAAATACAAGATAACGTAAAACCAGAAGATTACGTTAAAATATAAGTAGGCCCTAGATGCTAAATTTGACCTCTAACCTCGTTTTCAAATACACAAAACTAGGAAATTGAAATTTCCTTAATTAAGAACGCGGCGTGGTCGGCCATTTTGTTTCGTCCCCTCCGCAGCACTTTTATTTATTTTTTCATGTTAATCCCTAGTGTGCGTGTGTGTGTGTATGTGTGTGTGCGTGTGTGTGTGTGTGTCATAGTATGTATGATATGAGGATATGATAAATAGTTCCTCTCCCCAAACTCCTTTTTTTTTTCCCTTATCATTCCGATGATGATTTGGTCACTCGATAAAATTCCATTACATGAGATTGGAAATGGGAATAACCCTCCTTCTTTCCGCCATCTTGTTTTTTTATGGCTTTCTGGAAACAATATTACCCCCTCCCTTGTCAACTTTATATCACCCCACCCTCCCTCCCACCCTCTCATCTTCACCCCAAGCGGTCAGAAATTTGCGTTTTTATACCAACCAGATTGTGCTTTTATTCAGCGAGGATATATAATTAATCCAATCTACATTTAGTACCCTGATTCCGGATAATCGGGTTTTAGTACTATTTCCGGATAAGAAAACGTTTCTAGTACTAATTTTGGATAACCGGTTTTTTTTTACCACTTTTAACACTTATCAATTTGTATGACTTTAAACCACGTTTTATTAATTTTTACCATTTCATTTATACCACTTTTACCATTTTACATACTGTATACTGTATACAGGTTATATTATCACTTTTTTTTTGAAATATTCATCGCACTTTTACCACTTATTAAAAATGTTCAGCCACTTTTTACATATTTTACCACATTTGACATTTTACCAATTTTTGACATTTTATCATTTACTACTATTACCCATACTAAACAACCTTTCGCTGCAATTTTAACACTTCACTAGTAAAGTGTCAAAAGTGGTAAAGGGTTTACCACTTTTAACATTTAACCATTTTCTAGTATTACCACTACTATAACCTTTCACTACTTATCCCAATCTTTGTTAGTTTTTATCACTTTTAACAACTTTCTACTAATGTATTACCACTACTATTACCACGTACCTTAACACAACTTTTTTCAATCTTCATTACTTTTTACCACATTTTACTACAATTACAATTTTACCACTTGTTTTATCACTACTAATGTATTTACCACATTCAACATTACCATTTTTCACAACTTTTCACTCATTTTTACCACTTTTTGCACATTTTACCAATTTTTGCATATTTTACCACTTTTCACGTTTCCATCAGTTTTACCACTGTTGAAATTTCACCGTTATGAGACTACTTTTACCATATTTACAACTTTTTATTTTTTCACTTATTTCTACCAATTCTTGCATATAGTTTACCACTGTTGAGATTTCACCATTTAGGGACTACTTTTCCCATTTTTACAACTTTTTATTTTTTCACTCATTTTTACCACTTTTCCCTCATTTTTCTACCAATTCTTGCATATTTTACCACTGTTGAAATTTCACCATTTCGGGACTACTTTTCCCATACAACTTTAAGTTTTGAGGCACGTGACACCGAGTATATAATACATTGTATTACTTTCGCATTGAATTTCCCTGCCTTTTCCAATATTTTTTTCCAAAGCCTTGCCCTTTGAACCCTTACCCAGAATGCACCACGATGACTTCCATTACATGTACTAGCCTTTTCCCCCCTATTTTATCAGAGAGTGTCGACGGTTTATTAAATAAAACAGCGGATGTGTAAACAATGAATAAGAGAGAGACCGTTCTAAATGGATTAGAGGCTGCGCGCGGATGAATACGACGATGAGCAATGGGCCATTAGTGGAATTGACGTTTTAGCCCTAACTGTAGCCAAAGGGCGCAGGCGCAGTGGGTGAGGGGGTGAGGGGGTGGAAAAAGGCTACGTTTTAGACTAATTGAAAGTTATGGCGGAAGGAATTCTTATTATTATTATTATACCGGTTAGGAAAAGGGAGACAACGAGAAAAAAAATAGTGCGTCATTCTAAACGCTCGGATGAATACCAAAAGTGAAAGTAATCTTATAAACGAAAATAAGATGGGAAAAAATTTGATTAACTTTGGCAGCGGAGTGATACGTGTTAAACTGTGTATGAATAAGGGCGTGAAAAGTCCTTCCCGACATGCTTAGCGCGTTAAATAGGACCTGTTTCGAAGTTTACGAAATTTAACATGGGGACGAATGCATTTTAGCTAGGTTTAAAACGTCGAATTCTAGAAGAGAATTTTAAGGATTGAAGTGAAATTTGGTGAGGTTGTTCCAGATGAATTGCATTTAAACTTAGGTGATTTTGAAATCAAACAATCTATTACTTTTCGAATAAAGATGAAATTTAATTCATCGTTGGTTGGCGGAAGGATACGAATGCGGATGAATGTGTGTATGAAAAGTAGTTCCTAATAGCTTTTGTTATGCATTTTGTAGATCTATATGCGGTTTCGGAAATTTAACATGGGGGCGAATGCATTTCAGCCAAGTTTAAAGCGTCGAATTTCTGAACAATACTTAACGGATTTAAGTGAAATTTGGTGAGGTTGTTCCAGATGAATTAGATTTCAGCTTAGCTGAATTAGAAATCAAACGAAGTGTAACTTTTCGAGTAATAATGGAATTTAATTTAACATGGGCAGGCGGAAGGATACGAGCGGATGAATACGTGTATGAGAAATAATTCCTTATATTAATCCACTTAATTTACTATCTACACACCCTTTTCATACACTTTTTTTGTCATAAATTTCATTGACAAAAAACAGCTTAATTTTTAACACACGTGCAAATTGAGGTCGCTTAAAAAAAATAACGGCTCAAATGTTCTAATAATTAAATAATTAACATAAAAAACAAACAAATAAACAATAAGAGGGTGTGTAAAAAAAGTCGAGACAAAAGGCGTCTTTCATGCCTTCTAATTAAGGTTTTGCGTGGGTGAAAATGCCATGAGAAAGCGGGCCTTAATTGGGTCTTTGACCTTTGACCTTTCACGTGGGTGGGGTCGAAAAAAAATGCGAACAGGGATCGTGTGTTAAAAGGCGTTAAGATCAAAGGGGAAAAAAAATTACGGGTAAATGAAAACAGTTTATGGAAATTCAGCGCCATCTATGATGCATTTCTAGAAACAGGTTATCAATTATGCATTTTATCATATTTTCCAGACTTTCCAGTCCTTAATTTGTCTAAAAATAGTTCAAAATTAAATAAACACATAAAGTAAGAATCCCCACATTCACACATCACTTTATTTTCGCGCGATTTCCCATATATTTCATTCCATTTGTCCGTGTGATTCCATTCATCTAGGGCACGATGAAATAGAATTTAGTGTCATTATCCAATTGTGGCTTAATTGAAGCGGCTGTTTTTGTCACCGTGGGAAAGAAAGATTACGTTACCAAACAATCCTCATCACCACCAAAACGAAGAAAAAAAACAAGGGGAGAAAGCTGCTGGTATCATTTTATAATTTAAAAAAAAAGAGGGAAATTATTTAATTTGAAGCCAACTCGTAAATCCTAGTTGAAAACGTCAATCCTCATAAAAAAAAAAAACGAGAGACTCTCACGGGTTTCCGTAAAAAAATGCAACATCAACAAACGGGGCTCTGTAGAAAGTGAGGGCGAGAGCGCCATCTATGGACCGCCTTTGTAAACTGAGTTGCACGCGACAGGAATTCGATAATTGTATGGAAAAAGTACTAGAATTTATCTACATGCAGAATCAGGAATGTGTGGAAAAGTGCTAAAATTTGAGCAAAATACACTAGAAAATGAGGAAAAAGTACCAAATTGGTGACATTGGTAAAAAAAGGTGGTAGTTGATTGTGTTGAAAACGTACTAGAATCATAAATATATGTGGAAAAAGTGCTAGACTTGATGAAAAACTGCGAAATTAGTCAAAAATGTACTAGATGTGGAAAAAAAGTACTAAACTTTAAGATATAGATACTAGAAAATGAGGAAAAAGTACCAGATTGGTGACATTGGTAAAAAAGGCGATAGTTGATTGTGTGGAAAACGTACTACAATCAGAAATATATGTGGAAAAAGTACTAGATTTTTGGGGATAGTACTCGAATATTTGGGAAAAAAAGTACTAAAACTTGAGACAAATACACTAGAAAATGAGGAAAATGTACTATAGTGTGAAAATGTGCATACATATAAGGATAAAGTATTAGATTTGTAAAAAAAAAGTACTAGATTGGATGAAAAACTAGAAAGGGTGATAAAGTACTAAAAATGAGGAATCAGCACTAAAACATAGAAAGAGTACTTACTAAGTTCTTTGAAAAAAATTCTAGATTAGACGAAATAGTACTAGAAAGTGTGACCAAATTACTAGATTTTAGGTGATAAAGTTTTAGAAAATGAGAAGAAAGTACTAGATTTGGAAAAATAGTACTAGAATGTATGAAAAAAAAAGACTAGAAAATGAGGGAAAAGTTTTAATAGGAAAAAGTACCAGATCGGTGAAAAGGTACTAAAAAGAGTGATAAAGTACTAGAATATACTGGAAAAGTACTATATGTTGTGTGTAAAACTACTAGAAAATAATGGGGAAAAATGAATGACCAAAAATAGTAGAAATTAAAATGAAATTAGGGCTAACTCAACTTCATCATCGTACATCCGTCGAGATTTCCTATTATTTCGCGTAAACGGGCTCTCGTGCATATCTGATCACGTGATCACGTGCGTTCCAAAAATCGAATTTCCGTTTGTAAAAATCGAATTATTCAGTTCTAAAAGTTGATTTTTGGAACGCACGTGATCACGTGATCAGAAACGCACGAGAGCCTGTTTACGCGAACTAATAGGAAATCTCGACGGATGT
>JAQGCC010002686.1:0-17549 GCA_034698905.1 Xestoiulus laeticollis | reverse complement strand
CTTAACGAGAACGCATTGGAAAAACATACAGTGCTGTCAATGTGGTTAGCGTTAAGGGAGCATTAAGGGAGGCGTGCGCAATCCCTCTATTGGCATGGTTTCCTTTAACTACAACTACATTGACAGCACTGTTTATTTTGCCAATGCGTATGTGTGATGACAACGTCCATGGGTTTGTGGTTGAGAGGAGACTACAATTTCATTAGTTAAACGTGATACCACAATTACTTTGAAGAGCATAATGACTTTTACGGTGCATAACTTATTGATGCGCATGCGTAATAGTGTGTTTACGGTTCTCGTTAAGATTAAAGGAAACCTGACAATCCCTCTATTATCTAATGTAACCACATCTATAGAAAACTCCAACCCTGTCCTCACATAAGGAGCCTCCATGCCCATTCGTCATCATATCAAATACATGTATACCACATCTACCATTACACCATGATTTTCTATGACTCCAACATGTGCCGGAGTAACGCGACGAACTTGCCGAAGCGCCACTGGAGGCGCTCGGAGGACTATATCATCCTCTCGTGCTACGTACACCTATAAGGGACAATCTTAGATTTTGTTTGTGAGATAGTGAATCTTATTTAGGTGTTTTGTATTTATTGGTCAGGTGATCATAATTTCAGGGAATTAAATTTATTATGAAATAACCGTTTGGTGTTTGACTTTCGACCATCACATCCTGTTTTAAGTATAGTTTTGGTATTATTGTGATTCTTTTCACTTGTTTAATTTCTGTTTGTCGTCTATTTTCATCTCAGATCGACGGTTTTGCATCCAAGATGGCATTTTCTCGCAATTTGACCTTTGGCCTCCTCATCCTCGTCCTCTGTGCAGGCGTGCTGCAAGTCGAAGCTGGCATACTGTGTGCCGAATGTAACGATCCTATCCTCACCTATGTGTGTTGTTACTATTTTCAACGCTGCTGTACTCAGTTTGGTTACGACAAGATTCTATATCCAGATCTGAAGAAAAAGTGATGATACATATAACTCATGCCGAGAATTTGCTGTATACATGTAAGAAATGGTTTCTTGCTTTAAGTTTAAGTACTATTCCTTGTGTGCCAAAGGTCATCGATCCATATATAGTTGCAAGGTACCGAACCATTTCTATGATTATTAAAATAAATATTTTTTCTTCCACAGTCTATGTTACAACCTCTGGAGGAGGACAATATGTGTTCGTGGTAGCCCATACAGAAGTGTTTGCAGAGAACTTTCACAACATATACAGTGTACATGTGGGCTCTACAACATACATTGTACAGTGTTTAAGTTAAAAAGGGAAATTTCCTTATTTAGGGGCCGTCCTTAAATGACGTCACACACAGTGACGATGTGTGACGAGAGGGGAGGGGGTGTTTAAGAAATGTGACGTCACATCAAAAAATCATAATGCGTTACTTTAAATAACAAGTTTGATCAAAATATTTTTACAAATTTCAGTTTTCGGTTGCCTCCTTTTTAATATGTTTTCTGACAATAAAATGACAATAACCAGTTTTCGAGAGGGGGGTCAGAGCTTTGTGACGTAATATTTGAGGGATGTCTGACTTTTTGTGACCAAGTGTGACATGGGGGAGGGGCAAAAATCTGACAAAATCGCGTGAGACGTTATTTATGGACAGCCCCTTAGTAGGGAGAATGTCGATGTATCATCGATATGGTTAGTGCTGTTACCGCCATTTTCAGACGAACATCTTATATCATTAAGGGAAAAAACTGACATCGTACAAACAAATCCAACAAATGAAATAAAAATGAAATCGTATTTTATTATTATAAATTGTATATTGCACTTGTATATTTATGAAACCAGTATTTGAAGACATGCTGACTGCATTTCCAAGACACTCCGACAGCCATCTTGGTTTAGCAGTGTTGCCAAACTGACGAATAATGCAAACATAATAACAAACATGGTTGCATGTTATTAATGAAATAGCTATATGCTCGCAAGCAGCAGTTCTAAAGTTTACAGTATGGTACATAAAATTATCACACTTCCGAGACTAGTTGCATTGAACATGGCGCCAAGATTCTTGAAACTGGGCGCCATTTTGTCATATAGTTACTGTTCAGTTGCAATTCGTTGATACATAGTAGGCGGTGATACATAGTAGGATGAACCTACAGATACGTTACAATGGTGTCTGTACTTTTGAATTCGTCTTTTTTACTGATTGTTTCCCAATAACCAGGGGCGCTGCTGTTTGGACCCCAGTCTGGGGCTGGTCGGAAAGCAGCCCCAATGTCCTAGAAAAGTTTTAAAAATATACTCTCAGATGGGAATGGGAAGAACAGGCTATTTTTCTTGGCAAAATTACAGTACTTAAGGCTGAACTAAACACCCCCTTTCCTATGGGTAAATTTTTGACGAGCCCAGCGCATTTTCGAAATAAAATTCTGGGAAAAACAAATTGCTAAAAATACTGTGTTCGTAGATCTAGTGCACAGAGACCATGTTTTTTTTTTTTAAAATTGCCCTTAAATTTTAAATTTAATAAATAAGAATAAATTTTAAAGTTCACGGGCATCTCACGTGGCTAAGTCTTTGATGCCACCTGGTGTTAGCTTCAGGCGTTTTTCGGATTTTTTTTTAACGGAATTTGAATTTTGTTACGAGATCAGTAAATTAATTATTTCAGTTAAGGTGTGTATTTTAATTTTAAAGCATGAATTATTTATCCAGCTAGAGCACAGATACATTTACATGTATATTAACGTCTTTTTAATATTAAGCAAGTAATGCCATGTTTTTTCGCCCAGAGTTTTAATTATAAAAGACGCTGGGCTCATCAAGAAATGTCCCCATAGGAAAGGGTGTGTTGATTTAAGCCTTAATTAAAAATATGTATTTCATCGCCTTACACCAGCATTCCAAGCATTAATAATGGTTTGGAGCGCCACCACCGGGATTGGGAGAAGACAGGTTCCTGCCAAAATCCATCCCAAAAGTTGAGCCCAAGATGGGTAAACGTAATCCTCATAGGTGGCGTCTGGGAAATTTGTGCAATATAGGGCCAGAATGCTCTGGAATTGAACAAAAAATTAAAAAATAGCTTACAGCTATAGAAATATATCCAACTAGCCCATGATTCTTTCCTAGAAAAAACTAATCCTACCATTATGATAAATGGTGCTATGAACGCCCATGAAACTTTGTATAGTAAGCAGGGATCCAATCCGAGCATGAACTGAATATCCTTGCAAAACCTTCGAAGACCTGAAAAGTACATGTACATCAGAAACAGTGCTAATGAGTTTATGCTACTTTATATTACATCATGAATATAAATTGAATTAAATATTGGTTACCATAAATCCACATGACAGAAGTTACTTCTAAAAATGCTACCAGGAAAACTATCCATCCGGAAGTGTAGACGTCTATTAGGCGAATGACGTATTGACCACCCTGAAAAATATGGCAAATGCTTTCACATGACGTCATAACATGAATAAAAAAAACGTCACTCATTCACTTACATCAGTAACGGATGGAAGACCGATCAGAAAAAACAAGCAGCATAAAATGAAGAACCAAATTGTTTTGTGATTGCGAAGACGAGGGATTTCATCTTGAATGGAAGTGTAAAACACTTGCACCATGCAGAACTAAAGAGAAAAATAGAAAAAAATTTCGTTAGATAATTGTCTCTGCAGTAGTATACTATCTTGTCTGTATTCCGAGTCATTGAGAGTAAAACGGTATTTGTATGGTCAACACGTCATAACATGTCCATAGGAGTTGTCCGCAGCTAGGATTTCACTCGGAATGGTGATTTATAATTGGCCACAACACATCAGAAGCGCTTCTGTTATTATATGGCTTTGGAAAACGCGCAAGCTATTCTTTAATAGCTTCCGTAAATTTGTTCAAATTAGACTTCGTCTAAGACAACACTGAATTCGTGAACGTTTACTCTATTAAGTATTTGTGGTATATTTTAACATATGTTTTTCAAGCACCCTGTATGCGGATGGATACCGGGCCTTATCTCATATGTGGTTTGCCGCGTGTAATGTTTTGTATTAATTCATTTAAAATATTAGAAACTATTCTAAAGTATTCAAAAATATTGAATTGTCATAAAGTTATTTTTTCGTTAGGTTTTTATCATTCCATCGTTATTTTCGATTTATATTTCTAAGAACTATTTTCAGAACGCTTTCTCGCATGGAACGGGATTGCGCGAGATTTGGTTTTCAAGTTGTTTACAAATGGCGGTTGAAGAAGTAGACATCGTGTCAAAATCTTCTAACTTCAATAAAATAATAAGTGACATTTTCAGCTCAAATCTTCGGGATTTCATCGCATAATTAAACTACTTGTCCATGTCCTATCAACTGCTTTCTTTTCTAGAGTAAGTTATTAAAATTATATTACAGTAAAGTCTAAAGTGCATGAACTCATTTTTACACATTTGCACCTATTAAAATGTATATATGGTTTAGTTTAAGTTAAAACACCTGTCCTGTAATGCTAGTTTTTTTTGTAACGTTAAACACACAACAAACAAACAATTAAATTTTAATAATAATTTATAATGTACATGTAGCTCAACTGCCAGAAATTCAAGCCATTTTACACCTGTAGAAAAGTGGCATTACTGATGGTGTCGAATTACCGAAACTACCCTGTAGTTATTTTGAAGTAACTATTGATGCCTATTTTGTTCGGTAAACTATAACGTACTAAAACAGGATACTCCAAAGTACCTGCATTGCCAATAAAGATGTAAGGAATTACAGTGAAACCTGTGAATAGCGCACCAGCTTGGGACCGAACCATGGGGTGTGCTACTTGAAGGGATATATGCTATTTGAAAGTTCAGCTAAAGTGATGGCCACACACCTACGGGTATATACATGGACACATGTGCGTGTACATGTTGTAGCCTACATATGTAACTGTACATGCAACTGTACATTTGTACATGCTGTACATGACTACATTTACGTATACATGCTGTAAATATTACCATAATTAAGATGCACAAAGAAATATGTTGCATTTTTAATGTTTTTTAACATAAACAAAACCGATAAAAATGCTTTGGCGTTTGCTATTCACAGGTAAATTCGTGATTCTTCCTCTGGAAACGAAAGTGCAAGTCGCGTTTCGCAGGTAATACGCTATATGAAGGTAAGTTCGTTTTATAAAATCGATCCGTGCCGACTGTTAGGTTGCGCTACTTCCAGGTAGTACGCTATATGGAGGGCCTTAATTCACAGGTTTCACTATAAACCATTCAAGCACATAGGCTTCAACTTACCTGGTTGTCGATTCGCAGAATAAACAGCATGAAGAAAAATAGGAAGAGCCACAATTGAGGAACCAACATTTTAGCCGCAACCTCTGGGTATATCACGAATGTCAAACCTTGAGCTATATTGTTTAATCGAGTTGAAAAACTTTACTAATGAGGAACATTATTTGATGTATTTGGAAATGCATGCATGCATGTAGTAGGCTAGTACTTGAAATAACTCGTAGTCGAACTGACCTGCCACAGGAAGGTTGTCTATTGTAGTGTTTGCTACTTTTGCCATTGAACCCAACATGGCGAAGACGACCATGCTGGCCAACAAACTGGCTGCAAAATCCGCAGCCCACGTGATCCAGGCATCACTTTTTTTTCAAATAATAATGCATTAGTTATACGGTTGAGCATTGAACAGAAAATGCTTTTTTGTTTTGCAACTCACATATGAACTTTATGATGAAACACGTTGTAACTAGCAAATGCTGCTTTTCCTCCTGTTGCAACTCCCAAAGATATCAGAAATTGCTGAGCGGCGTTTTTCCATACCTGGATTCATTAAAATACGTATAATAGAATTAATTAACACTATACAGGGTGGAAGAAAAGTCTGTATCTTATCGATTTTGCTTCAAAGTAATGGCCGATATCAACATTCTGCTAATGGTAGGGAATAGTAATGTGCCCTGGGCCCTGGCGCTATCCAATGGTGATGTCAAACCTTTAGGGTCATCTAATAGGGCCTATGCCCTACAACTTTCTAATTGGACGTTTTTTGATCATTACTTTAAAGCAAAATCGATAAGATACAGACTTTTCTTCCACCCTGTATATTTCCATAACTGTAATAATAGGGGTGCCTCCTCAAACAAACAATCAAACACGAGAAGTTTGGAACATTGTGCGTGATTTACCTTGATGCTCAAAAGTCCATACCAGTCTGGTGTGAAAAAATAAGCTATTCCATCAAGACCTCCGTCGAGGGTGACTCCTCTGACCAACATGATCAAAAGCATGACGTAGGGAAACAATGCGGTAAATTGCACCACCTAAAAATGTCATATTACAGATATGGTCCTTTCATATAGTTGCAGTCGCGAAAGCTGTACATGTATACATTGTAATACCTTTCCTGCAGATTTAATGCCTTTGATCAGACAGATGAAAACCACTGTCCAGCAGAAAAGCAGGCAGAGGGCGAGGGACCATCTGATGTTACCTATATTGGCAATGCCATCTGGGGCTTCTCTCAGGTTCAACACGTATTTCCTAAAAGGAGCATTTTTGATTAATTTATTAATTGGCACTGGTCGTTATAAAAATTATGAAAATAATGTGAAACTTACTCCCAGTATTGTTGAGCAGCCATTGAATCTGTCATGCTGACGAAATTATTTGTAGTACTCCGAACTGTGGTATTGATTGTCTATAACGAATCCCAGTTTTTATGAACATTGTTATAAAAAGTAAACATGATGAACCAAAATAGACTCTATACTGCTGCACAGAGCATTTGGTTAGGTTGTGATAGAACATTTTGCAGTTATATAGCGTGATCTAAACATCACTATAGTTTTGCTACAGTTAAGCGCCTCCTAGCGGTGAACGGGAAGTTTAATAATATTTTTCATAATGACTGCTTTGCATACAGTATTTTTTAATCCAAAAATTGAACAAATCTGAATAAAAAAAAAATGTTGAAACGGTAAAATATCATTTTTTTTTCAAATTTGGAGATAAAATACAATAGTCTAAAAGTGGCCATCTTGGAAAAGTGATAAATGTTACTTTTTCAAGATGGCTGCTGTCGTAATATTTTTTTTATTACTATATATTGGTATGTTAACATGCTGACAGTAACTATGTTCCAACATGGCCATGTTTGGAGAATTTATTTGTTTTGAAAGAATCTTGGGAAGGCCCATAAACATTGCTTCTTCAAGATGGCCTCTTTTGGAGTAAGATATAGCATTCTTAAAGCGGTAATCTTTATAATTAGGTAATATTTAAAGGCCAATGCATCAAACACTAAAAAGCATTTAGATTACACTGACAATATCCTATAGCACATATATTGCAACCTGATTGAAATTCCAGCAAGCGTGGTCAGCACCCCACCACGAGTAGCATTCGGACCAGGGCAGGACATTGGTGAAGGCAGTGGCCATGTAAAATACTGCATAGGCTGCGATGACGCAATATACCGGAAGTGTCAAAACGCATGTCAGCAGATTTGTGAAACCTATGCCTGAATGTAACAACATGGAAATGATAAAAAAAATTAAATCATGGCATTCATATACATATAGGGTTATATGTTAGCATGTCACTTCTATATATACAGAGCGTTTGAAAAATTCTATAACATTGCTATGGGCCCCACAGCTACGACAACAGAGGGATTGAGGAGGCTTCCTTTAATCTTAACGAAAGCGATAAACGCACTATTGCGCATGCGCATCAATAAATTATGCTCCGTAAAAGTCGTTATATGCTCCTCAAAGACGTTGTGGTATCACGTTAAACTAATGAAATTGTCGTCTGCCCTCAACCACAAACCCATTAACGTCGTCCTCACGCATGCGCAATTGGCAAAATAAAAACAGTGCTGCCAATGTCGTCAAGATTAAAGTAAACCTGCCAATCCCTCTATTATTACTAGATTACCCCGATAATTACATAATATGTGAATCACTTTAAAAATACTTGTTGTTGTTTGTTTAATAAAATTGTTGGTTAGGAAAGGGCTTCGAAATTTCGACTGCCTAGGGGCCGCCACACGGCTTAATCCGGCACTGCCTATAAAGCACTAAATTTGGACCATAAGTGTAAAGCAGGAAAGAAACAAACCTTTGGCTACTGGACAGCATTTCCAAATTCCCAGAGGTCCCAAGCCAGAATACTGCCCCAGAACTGACTCCATCAAGCACATGGGCATACCGAAAACTCCCGTCAACACGAAGTAAGCAATAAGGAAGGTTCCTTGGAAAAGAGATATTGAGAGCAATAAGTTTCACTTCCAATGCATGTTTAAACATCAAAACTGGACACAATACACTCACCTCCGCCATTTTCCTTGGCGACATATGGAAAGCGCCATAGGTTGGCCAAACCCACACAAGACGCTATGCTGGTCAGCAGGAACTCTCTTCTACATGTCCAATGGCCACGTTCTGGGATAGATTTTGATTTGGCGGTGGTTGGCGTCTGATTCGTGTCTGCCCCATGTTCAAACTTTCAAGGAAAAAAATAATTCGGAAAATTGTCGAAATTTAGTTGTTCAGCGCCTCCTCGCGGTGTAGGCGATTTAACATTGATTTTCAACAGGACAGCCGTTGGACATATGTTTTCTTATTATGGATTCTATCGATATTTTACGGATTTAGATACGTTCTGACCATTTTATATTTTTGTTCAGGCTGTTGGAAGTCTCTAAAAGCTCACTAAACTAATCTATAGGTGTAAAATTGTCGCGGCACAACGCTTGAAAAACACTGGAATTCAAGAAACTAAGCTAATATAAGCATAGACAAACTCCATTCCAAAATTTTAATTTTTACTATTAAATCTCTAGTTTTAGTGTACATGCCAGAAAGTCAAGGCATTTTGGAAGAAATTTCATGAAATAATGAATCAAATTTCAATAAAAAATGTATTTCCGCGGTTATTCTAGCAAATTTAGGAACCAAACTGACAGCACATGGGCCAAACCCCATTCCAACAAAGTCCTGCATGCGTATACAGTGGCCGAATTTGGCAATTTGTTGTATTATCACTAATAGCAGATTTCACTGTATTAGTTTAATTTCGGTACAAATTTTTGAAAAAAAATATACATGCATATTTCAAATACAATACTGTTTTCACGTATTTTTTCATCTCACTGTCCAAGTGGAATAAAACAAAATCAGGTTACAAACTCAAGTCCAAACTCTATATAATAAAATCTGTTAAAGTGACCAGTGACCACCTCTGCATACTGACCACTTTTCATAAATTGTTTTTTTTTGTGCATACATATGTTTTCCTTCATAAAAATTCTCTGTATATTGACCACTCATGCTTATTTTTGCAAACATAGGTCCTATAGATTGGACAGTGTATATAATAAAGTGCATGCATGTACATTAAAAATTGCCCTTTGATCTTATCTATTGGAAACTAAACAGCACACTCTGAAATTAAGCAAATGCTATACTCACACGAAATGGTGAAGCAATGGGCTGTTCTTGACCACAGTCCCTTAACGACGTTATGGAGATGTTTAAACGGGCATCAGCCAGAGGAACATCGAAATTGTCCACTTTATTCCGCACCATGTTTTTTAAGACGTATTCCAATTAAGACACTTTGAAGTTTTTGCTGCCAGCCAACATGAAACCACTTGCTCTTTCTGGTGGCCAACCTATTGTTTTCACGGAGGACCATGCGATTGCTACAGCCAATCGGAGGGCTTCTTTGACGTCAGTAGTGCGCGTGATTTAGCAAGGATGCCATCGTTGCTAAACACAATTCTTATAAAAAAGCGATGATGTTAATGTCACTTTCAGCCATGTGGTATAATTAAGAAGTAATTACTCGATTAACATGCAATTTTGAATAATGGTTTAATTTATTTAATTGCATGACACTTAATGTTCGCACCGTTTGATGGTCGACGGACCATTAGGCTGTAAGAACATTGAAAGAAGGCGATTTTGGAGAAATTTTGCCCATTGGTTATTTTTAGAGTCCGGTATTACCTGTTTCTACCTCGTTAAAATGGTCAAAGGAATTTGGAAATCCCTTTTGGGATATATGTTAGAATATATAGGTTATGTCCCAACTCTTTAATCTTTAGCCCTTAGCAAAGTGATTCATCAGTAAAACGCATTATTATGACTGTATAATAACCAATGTGCCCATGCATTTTGAATGTATTCTTAAGCTACAGTAGAACCTGTCTAAAAGCTTAGTCTTGGGACCAGTGAAAAATCTTCTTTTACACAGATTAATCTACAGACATGGGCACACATTTTATGATTTTAGAGAGGATATTTTTTTATATAGGATGTTTGAGACATGTTCTATTTTGTGGGTTTAGAAAAGTTGTTTTCTTAAAAGCATTTTGTAAACGCACTATGCAATAATGGAGCCTTTAAACATTAGAAATGGGAGTAATCAAGGATATAAGTTGTTGCATCGTGCAGAATTCGTGCGTATTGCTACCATTTCCGGATACAAATGCCCAATTTGGGTTATTTTGAGTTAAAAAAAAATGTGCAACGAGATGAAATTGGCACGTTTTTGATAATAGCAGGGCATAAAACCGCGAAGGTCTCCGCAATGACTTTTCGATTAAAAACAACAACCTCACTGAAATCCCCTTTCCCAATAGACATGTATATGAGATGCATCCATAAAAATAAGCCAAACTCAGCAGTTTTTTAAGAGTCGAAGATTGCAGCTTGCATCATTATTAATGCACGGCTGGGTTAAGTGGCACAACAACTTTCCATTAACCTGCACCCACCCCATCAGTTTTTATTCTTCTTCTGTTTAATGCTGCAGTGACCTTACTTATGACAAATACGAAATTTCGTGTACTCGCGCTAAAACTAAATAAAATAAAAATAACACCTGGAAGACATGATTAAAAATAAAACGTTCGCGTGAAAATAAGCAGCACCTCAAAGATTTTATTTAAAAATTCAGCGTTGGAATGAATAATTAATACAAGATTGAAGTTTATTTTTTAAGTCAACAGCCAGCAGGAGGTGAGCTCAGTTTTCTGGTGATTTCCACAAGTTTTTCTTGCAAAGATGCTAAACTGTTGGCCAATTCTGGCAGTAGAGGTTCTCCGGACGACTTCTCGAATTGCTAAAAGAAAAATATAAATTGAGATCAATAACAATTTATAGTATTTATAACTGACATAGTCACTGTCGAGGCAATTGGTGTGCTAAAAACCATTTATTCGAACTTGGGATTGCTTGTGGCACAATTATTGAGTCTTCAAACAGAGCACCAAAGTTGATATTTCACACGACATCTCAATTGGTTCATTTTGAGGCCCTCCGTTTCAACGTGGGTCATCCAATTTACTCAGGGAGAGGGATCATATGCCTGCTAATTTTAATCTCATTTTATTACGGAAGCTACTGTACTATAATCAACAAAGGTATCAGTTTTGGAAAAAATAAAATTTATGTAAATATATAAAACCGGGGATTAATATTTTATAGAAATTTATAATTAAAGCTAACGTTTAATTTAGTATATTTGTAATTTTAAATCTTTTAAATTACAAAAAAAAAAACAGCTCAAAAGTTGCAAATTAGCAAGTCCCATGTCAACAACATGTCGTTCTCTGTATGTTGACTATACCTGTATACTGTGACCTGTTTTTTGGATGGACACTTTTTAACATATTTTACTGTATAGTAAAACCTGCTAAAGGTGCCATCCAAAAAATGACGAAATTAGATCACTGTATACAGGTGGTCACTACACATAGATATTATATGAAGGCAAACATATATATATACATTGTATATATGTGTTTAAATCCAATTCATCAAAAGTGACCACTATACAGAGATGATCACTTTACCAGGTTTTACTGTATTTTCTAAACCGAAATATTGTATCGAATAATAATTTACATTACAATTCCAGCAAAGAGATTTTATTCCGCTACCATTTTATATTGGCTACCGAATTCGCCATTTTGAAAATTTCAAAATTGGCGGGCAGCGCCTTCAGAGCGCTACATGAGCGTGGCAGTCGAGACGCCATCTTGGCGTTATCAAGTAGGCAAGAGTCAAGTTGCTGCGATCCTGGTTATTTGGGTAATGTTTGTGATTAGTAGTGTTATTTTTGAAATATTTGTTGGTGAAAGGGCGAATAGATGATCACAGTAGCCAATATTTGGGTTTCCGCTTTTGTAACAATTGGGGGTTTTGCTCTTTGCAAGCATGTCTTGCCTCTGGAGCAACGTATGCCTATTGCTCTAGAGCCTTTAGCGGTAAAGTTGAAGAGTATAAAATGTAGTAATGTACATCTATTGCGCTGCTTGGAAATGTAGTGTTTATACAACACTTTCTTTAATATTCTAGGTATTGAATCGAGACTACTTATTATCCGGTTATTTTAAAAATGTACGTATATCCAGTTCATTGATTAACCTAATAGAAATGTAAATGTATGGTTGACAGGTGATCTGCATCATGGGTCCATGCATGGATGTACAATAATTAGCTTAGAACTGGTTCTAGGACATCTCTGCATCTGAACGTATCCTCACACTTTGCCAAACCCAACACAAATTACTGATAATACAGTATGTATCAGAACTAGGGCTATATACAGCAAGGGTTCGATAATGCGACCCAGACGATAAAAACTAATCTAGAGTTGGAAATGGGACCATTTTCGGCACAATGAGTTATTACAAGCTTGCTTTGGTAGTACATTAATTTTCTTATTTAATTAATTTAGTTATAATATTTAATTTTACCCTTTTTGTACACCCTTATCATGCCACAAAATTATGGGATGTTTTCTAAAATTTGACCACCACGACTACTATGACCATGACTACCGAATAGGTAATAGGATAGGTTAGTTTGGGTTAGGCAGCGGCGTATGGCTAATCTGGTATGAAACGCCGAAACATTTGACTATATAAAATGTTAGTGTGGTGGTCATATTGTAGAAAAGATCCAAATTATGTTTATATTTGTGAAAAGCCACAAATTATGAGGTAATTCATCGTGCCGAAAATGGGCCCAATTGCAACTTTAGATTATTTTTTATCGTGTGGATCGCAGTACCGAACCATTACCGGCTATATCGAATATTCGATTCGGGGACAAATAAAAGTGCGGACCGAATCTGAATAGTGGCAATGTGAGATTTGTTTCTGCATATGCTGCTGCTATAGCGCGAGGCTTGAAGTGACTCTCGTTAACATAACACGTGGTAGATTTATATACACCAAAACCTGTGAATAGCACAAACCATTGGGAACAAATAAAAAGTTGTGCTATTTGCAGGTTTTGGTGTATGCAGGAATAGTGCATATACGTTTAAAATTATGAATGGTGTCGGTAGACCTACATGCATTTTGTACACTATTCATATGTGTTATGTCTGAAATTGTGGCCTATGAAGTTAGCAGATAAGTACAATTACTTTCTGTTGGGTCTTTATACAAATCGCCGAAAGCATGCTATGTGTGAGGTACAATTCTGCTGCATGCCCTCAAGTTGGTAAACCTTGCACTACTCCATCCCTGTAGACGGAAACACCTGTTTGTGCACAGGTGTAGACCATTAGAAAGTGTTTCGTCAGAGCATGAATCCCATTTTAAAACTACTTGTACAATACAGGTCTGCAAATTCGAGGAGAAAGCGAAAGCCAGATCACACCTTCAAATATGTTCAGCAGAATGGTATGTTTAGAGCATCTCAATTGTCGGTTGTATAACGACAACAAAATGATTGTGGCACATGGGTATGACTAGCTGATGTTATGTGCTTTGCGTAGAAGATGCAGATGAAAAGACCAAAGACGCTGATAAAGAGGGCGGCAAAAATGTAGAAAAGGTAGCTGGAAAAGGGAAAACTGGCAAGGGCGCCGTGGAAGACCCCACCGAGTTGGACGATTCTTACGAACCACCAAATAAAAAGCAAGCCGGAACAGATGATAAAACGTCTGGCGAAGAAGAGGCAGAATCGGCATTAACTGCCAAGAAGGATCCATACGAATTCCTCTCAGATGCAGACAGGAAGCTGATGCAAACTGACATTTTAGAGTTTCTCAAACGTTTTGCGCCCAAATTCTATGTGCCTGTTTACAAGACGTGGACCATTCCCAAATCTGCAGTTCATTGAGCGACTACAAATTACAAAACGTGCGCAGTTTTTTCGTACCCTTTTTTCAGCTTTGATGTTTTAATTGTTAATGCAATTTCTTAATGGTATGCCAGAAATAAAATGTGATTTAAAGATGTGTTGTGCATTCAATTATATTGTGACTATATGTTGATGACTTTTGTAGCACTGTTGTTCTTTCCGCCTATATTAGGGTGGTGGCTTATGAAGCGTTTTCTAGTGACTCCCAGCAACATTCAATTTACGATAGTAAATTTAATAGAGGCGAGCTTCGTTTAATAGAACCAAACTAGTTCTATTAAACAAAACTCGGGTATTGACTACTAAGCAGCTGTATTTACAAAATTATATAAGCATTCCTTGGGGTGGCAGTTTTGAAGAAAAAATGAGTTATGGGAACTTACCTTAATCGTTGATATGGTACTGTTCAGCATAAGTTTTGCAGAAGACAGATTTTGAGCGGATATTGTGTCAGGCAATATTGTCGATAACTGCATTTGAGCTGCAAGAAAAAAGTAGAGCAACTTAGTGTGTGTATGTCCAGAATGAAAATGTTTCATTTAACCTTAACAAAACCATACCGTTGGCAAGATCCAGGCTAACGCCGAGCACGTCCCGACATGATGCGGGGTCCTTTTCCCAGCCACGCAGTTGCGTGAAGCCTCGGTGAGATTTCTGATAGTACTGAACAACCTAAATACACACAATTGAAATGGTTCATTGTAGGGAGTAATTTATAATTTAACAGTGACAAATTAATGTGATTTAGGCAGCATTGAGAACTAATTTGTACAATTAATATAAAACATTCGACCTACTTTTTGCAATGCTTCGTCTGTCAGCTGGTCTCTAGACACAATCAAATTGCCATACAGTCGCCACAGCTGACCGTTAGTGGTTATCTGTTTATGCATACAAAAATTGGCATTTAAGTTAGAAGTCCCCAAATTGAGCAAAAACATTTTTTATGAAAATGGATCTTTATGAATCTATGTTTTAAAAAAACTAGAGCAATTTAAACTCATGAAAACGAAAAAATTAACGTAGTAACTAACCATTGCAGTAAGCCTTCCAAACAGCTGGGACAGTTTTTGAAATAAGTTTGTTGCGGCTTTTCCTTCGTTGTCAAAAATCCCCTCTGTCACGGCTTTAACTAAAATGCCCAAAACCTGAAAATGAGATTGTTCAATATGAATCCATAATATTTTTTTCCTTAAAATATCACGCCAAAAACAACAAAAACCAATTTCAAAATATTTTTGTCAAATAAGTGATGAATTACGAGTATTTAGATATAATGATTATTTGATCTTTTGTGGATGGAATGACCAACCTGATTATCCAGATGCTTTTCTTTTAAATCTAAAATCCTGTGGTAGGCTTTGATGACTTCTGAAAAGGCCCCGCAGTCCACGCTAACCTAAACGATAAAACTGGCTTTAAAACCCGGATTCATATTTTGTAACAAATATTTTAAATTCGAATATGTATTTCTGACCAGAATGTAGTTTTCCCAAATCCTCCAATCTTCGTAATTGCATTTCAAGGCTTCTTGTAAGGTTCGCCAAGCACGAGTCCTACGAATTAATTTTTTTAAAGTATGTTCTGTAAGGCGCGTTTTAGCCTTAGTTCACACGGCATTTTTGCCGTGTGTGTGGTTTATACTTACTTCTGATTCAACTTAACATATGCATTTGAAAGGTTGTTCCAGGCTTCGAAATTCTGTGAAAAATATCAAAATGTGTTCTTTGTGTTATAATACCGGAAGTCATATCTCCCCAACGGTTATGACTTTTATAAAAGCTTTTATATGTTATGCATTAATTACGTCAGGTTCCAGATTAATGCAACGCCTGTAAGCCTTAGCAGTAAGTTCCCAATTTTCCACTTGCAGTGCCGCAAACGCCAGGCTGAACCACGTGTCCAGCTATATTTGTTCGAGGGGAAAAAGATGAGATCAATGCGATGGTTTCTAGTTTGATACCTGTTTGATCATGATCGTTGAAAACGATACCTGAATTCCGTTGATTTCTACCGACTTCTCAAGATAAGGAATACTGGTTTCATACTGAACGAACGAGAAACGTGGAAGTTAATAAAAATGCACGAAAAGCATGGCAAATACCGGTTTTCAGTCACATGCAAACCTCCTTTCTCCTGAAGTGCAGCATCCCCAGGGATTTCTGGGCTCTTGCACTGCGGTGACTGGACACCTCCCACGCCTTGAAGTAAAACTGTGGATTGTCGGTCGCATCCCCCAGGTAGCACCACAATATCGGTGTTTCTTTAACTGCTAGTTGCTGTCGGACGACGGCCTCCGCCTTGTCCCTCCTCTGCAGTATGTGGTAGCAAGAGATAATGTTTTCCCAGTCTTGCAGTCGCGTGTACACTTCCAAAGCACTGTTGATGGCGCCCAGTTTTCGGAAAAGCTTGGCCAACTCTCGCTAAAAAGGTCGAAAGCGATAAGTAATAATTGCATATCATGCACCGACAAGGTTGGCTTAGTGGTTAAGCTTAGCTTATTGAACTCGGGAGACTCGGATTCGAACCCCGGTCGGCTATCCTGGTTGTGGTTTTTCGTGGTTTCCCACTACCTTCCTTAATCACCTATATAGGCACGTAAAGGCGGATGCCGGGATAGTTCCCCAAAAAGCGGCCACGACCGTATATTCTTCCCGTTAAAATTCTGGCACTTTGCCTTTAGCCACATGGCATACTACATGATGACTGCAGGGTAAGGAATTGAATTGAATTGCATTTGGAATTTGCAAAGCAAAAGCATCGAGAAATCCAGAATGGCCGAGGTCCTGTGCTGCATGCGGAATTTTTTGAAAAATTAGCCCCATTACAACAAATTGTTTAAGGGTGAGTAATACGTAACACAATTTTATCGAGATTTTTGGAACCAATTGTTATGGTGAAGAAAAAAGATGGCTGTACCAGATTGTGTATAGATTTTCTGAAGCTGACTCGCATAGCTCAGACGAATCCTTATCCGATCCCAGTAATTAACGATACCCTTGATAAGCTAGTTAAAACCAAGTGGTTTTGTGCACAGGATCTGGCAGATACAGATGGCACAAAATACAGCGCTTACACATTTGTGTTAAATTTGTGTTAAATTTACCTCTAAAAGGCAACGTGGTGGGTAGGCTGTACAATAAATTAATTTGAGCCTGAATCCAGGCAAAGCTGTCTCGTACTGACTGAATTGATCAAACAGCGCCTTAAAAAGCAGAAAAACATATATAAATTGAATGAAGCTAAGACATAAGTCGAATCATTAACATAACAATCAATATCATTTCAACTTTTTTTTTTCACCTGAATCTGCATCATTGATCTTTCTACAGATCGGCTCTGATTGCTCTCGATTTTCGATCTCTGCA
>JAQGCC010002685.1:0-17553 GCA_034698905.1 Xestoiulus laeticollis | reverse complement strand
ACACGATCCATATCCATGTTATCAAACAAACACCATGCGCTCCCTTCTAACCAAGTTAAATAAAAGGTTTTAAAAAATACCTCAGTTTAACAAATAAGTGCACCATCTTAAAAGTTGTCTGTAGAAGCAGAGTAAGGCTTAAGATCCAGAAAGTGTATAAAAAAATGCACTACATGTATACAATTCTTGATACAATATTGGATTTTCATTAGAGACCCATTAGACAATGATTTTTTTCTCATTGCCTCATCATTTCTTCGCCCTCAATTGGCGTTGTTTGTTAATTGAATGCGTGATTTGGCAGTTCAAGGTAACCAGTGGCTAAATTGTTCATTCCCATCTCAATGTGTAGAAGGGTTGAATTTAGAGCTTCATCTGACATTCATCTGTTACCACTACATATTTTCTTCAGGCCTAAAGACCTGCGCAGTACCAAAAATTTGGACGATTGCCTCTAGTCGGTTGAAGCATAACTAAAGCTGAAATAATGATTTTGTCTCAGCTGGAAACTTAAAGGCCTTCAAGGTCATTAAAGCTCGTTGCTGCAGCTTCTTAATAAAAACAAAAATGCTTGTACTGTAGTCAACTGTGTAAATCCCCCTCATAAACAACATGCATGCAGACAGCTGAATCCTTCGACTCCATTAAAATATCCCACACAATTAATAGCAATTAAAAATAGAATCAAAAACAAAGGTGGTAGCCCGTGTCGCTGACTGCAGATTAGTCAACAAAATGAGCATGTTATCAAATTTTCACCTTGTAAAAGGCGCTGTTAGCAGGCAATTTTAAAGTGCATTTTTTGGTAACAGATTAAAGCAAAGCAGCTTATAAGATCGATGACTCATTAGAACTTGCTGAGAATCTGGTTTCGGCTATTAATTTCGTAAAATTCTCAAAGAGAATAAAAACAATAGCTTCTGATATAAATGTACATGAGGTGATAAAATGTTGCTTAGAAACACTCAGTTTTTAGGAAATTTAATTTTGTGCATGCACAGAGACTAATGCAGCTTATGATTGCAACAAGAATCAAATATTTGCATCAGCCGAATTACAACATGTATAGTTACAGTAATCTTAGTCGAATTTCAGTAAACATAGTACAGAGTTTTACCTAAAAGTTTATCAAAAATTGCACCATTTAGCCCAATAAAATTTTCTGATAAATCCCCAATGACATGAATGCAGTATCCTAAATGGAGAACATGTTCATCTAGTATAGTGCGATTACATGTATTACTAGTATAGTACATATTACTAAAATGATTTAAAAAAAATCGAAATGAGTTAGTCCTTCAAAGTCTGGCTTTAAGACTTTCATAAAAACAAAAGATTATTTAGTGAAATTTTAATTTCACTCGCAAATTACAAGCCACTTAATTGTTGAATCACGCAAACGGATGGGTAGTTATCATTTTATACAAAAACGTTCATTTACCAGGAATTTTTTAAATGCAAACTTCCTTAGCTTTACTTACAAATTAGCTATACAAAATTTAGTGACCGAACATTTTCGCCCACGGACGTTTCACCTAACATCTTCAAATTCAATATCAGATATTTTAATTAGATTTAGTTAGGTAAAGTTCGGTTAAGGGTATGCCAAGATCGTGTTATTTTTTTTTTCGGAGATTAGACTGGACAGTGTCATAGAAACGAGTGCACACAGAAAATTGCTTCATGATCAGCTGTTTTCAATGCATCGAGCTGATATTTTTTTTTTATGTGCACGTATTTTTATTATATTTCCCAATAACATATCCGAAAAAATCAACATGGCAGGTATAGGGGCTTGGTATTGGGTCTAACATCTGTCCCTTAATTGTGGGGAAACATCCGCGTGCGAAACTGTCCTATAGAACACAGTTATTTGATGCAATTAGCAACAATGCATGGTGATAATTTTGGTGTCTTATGATAGTTAAAAGTTCGCCCCATGGACGTTTCCCCACTACTTAACTTCAGGACTGCAAAACCCAAAACTAAGCCCAATGCATGCCATGTTAATTTTTTCGAACATAAGATTTGGGTTTCCTCACATTTTAGGGATAGATATATAAACCCAATGCCTGTGCCCGAAAAAATAACATGGCAGGTACAGGGCTTAGTGTGGGATGCAAAAGTGTGGATATTTAAGTGTGAGGAAACGTCCGTGTGGGGAACTGTCATATAGTAAACCAAAATTAGCACCTAGCAACGTTGCCAATTACATCAAATGAAGTAATAAAAATGATTAATGATTCGTGTGTTGACAATTAAATACTTTTAGAGCATGCGTATATCCTTTGTTTATCCAACCTTAAACATAATTAAAAGCACGATGCCCAGTGCTTGGAACGAGCCCAAAATCCCAAATGAGGCGCATTTATGATACAAGTCTGAGATTGACATTTCAACGCCATTAGGCCTAAACCAAGAATTTAATGCAACTGTTCTCGGAAACAAAGGGGGGAATGCAAAAATAATAATGCTCCCTTTTCTCAGAAAATGCTATTATACTAAAAGTCCTTTCACCGTGATCAATATGCGCATTGAAACAGCTGTAAAAATGACCCTGTATGAACTGCCAATGCAGCGCAAAAACAGCCTCCATATTGTGCAGTTGTCCATAGGTACAGGATTGGTATAAATAACCCTTTATGCAATCTTATTTCTATCTATCGATATAAGTCTCGAGATTTAGTAAAGATAATAGTATAAAGGCGAACGAAATAACCAGCAACGTTCGGATAAACGAACCTTGACAATAGAACCAAATAGAATATTTTTTTTTTGAAATGGCAGAAAAACGAGGCTTACCTTCTCGCTAGTTTCAGCTTTTCCAACAGTTTCTTTTTCTCCCATCCTTCCGTCGTTTTAACCCATTCTTCCCCCGGAGATCGCCAATCCTGGCCCATGAACGGCATCGCGAAAACAGCAGATTAAAATGGCGAGAAATTAAAAAACGACGAACTAAGCAGCAGCACTCAACAGCACGATCCTCTCTCCGCTATGGCCTCCTTGCCTTTATATTTGTTTTGCATGGCTTTGTTGATGCGTGGCGTCATGTCAGCTGGCCGTGACGTCACGGGGCGGAAGTGACGTCACACCACACAGCTGATACGGTCAGCCGTCAGTTGGGGGCGCTTCAATTTAAAATTCAATTGCAGTCCTACATTATTATAAAAATTTAGAAATAATACTGTGGTATATTCACCAAACTTTTTCTTCATAAAATAAAATTTGGACAAATATGAAGGTCAATAGCGCTGAGAGGTTGCGCGTTTTTCAACACGTAGCCAACCAATATGGTGAGCATATGGTGATATGGCGATCCTATTAATTTGAATGTGCTCGCCTCGTGCAAAAGCTATACGCTGCAATGTCGCCATAACACCACATGCTCACCGACTTGCAAAGGTTGGCAATTAACCTGGCTTATTAATTAACCAGGCTTCTAGAAACGCTTATGGTGCGTGGTGAGCATGTGGTGATATATGGCGACTTTGCGGCATATGGCAGATTGCACGAGGCGATTCTATTAATTTGGAAGTACGTTGGTCTCGTGTATACTCTGCAATATCACCATAACACCACATGCTCATCTTAGTAAACAACACTAAACTAACAATACTTAAAATAGCATTGAAATTAATTTTATTTTCTAAAACAAATAATCAATATTTCATTTATTTTATCACATTTATTGCATAAAACAGTTATAAAGCTAGATTATATAAGTTACAGTCTAGAATGTTTTGGTTGTGAAATGCAGTATTGGATAAAAGTACAATTAAGGTTGGATGCCCACCAAGATGGTGAGCATGTGGTGATGTTGTATAGGATCACCTCGTGTAACGTGCCATATGCAACATAGTCGTCATATCTCCATATGCTCACCATCTTGGTGGACACCTTGCCTAATACATTTAATCGAAATCTACCAAATCAAAGTATTCTTTGAAAAGGTACTATAGGATAAGTCCGCACACTTAACCATAACTACATGTAAGTTGACCTGACTAACATAACTTAACCCAAGTTGGTCAAATATTAGTGTGTAATTATTCGGTCACCTTTTAAAATTCGTTAAATTTAAGACAGTTTTTGAATAAACGATAATGCACCTCCGAAATTAACTAAAGTGTGACGAAATATAGGTTTACAATTTAATAGGGTAATCACAGAAGTGTAAAATTAAAATAAGGCGCAATGCAATGCGTGTAAATGAACTCATCGAGATTAAAAAAGATAATAACAAGTGGCGAAATTTACAAGCATCATATCCTGCAAAATCAGCAGTATAATGCTATAACAAAATCATGAATGATTTAGATAAAAAAAAACCTAAAGCAGTTCGAACAACCAGTAAAAGTGATTCACCCACTTTTGCATATCTGACTAATCTAACATTATCAATGTTCCAGGATGATAAACAGGCAGGAACTATCTAATGTCAATCGTCTGTCAACTAGATCCTTGACATTGGTTGTTTGTTTGCATTTCATATCATCACATGTGCGTTTATTTACAATGCGAACAATCACCTTGTTTTTCAGGGAAATTTTTATTATGGCATTATTAGACGAAAAACAGTTTGCTAATATTGACAGAAGAAAATACCTAATGCAAACATGTCAGGGCGTCTAGGTAATTTGCTGGAAAAAATGTCAGGGTCCAGACTATATTTCAAGAAAATTCAGGATTTTTAGTATTATTTCCCGACTTTGAGAACGATGAATGAAATTCTGCTAAGAATGAGTCACAATTGGTAATCAAAAAAAAAAAACTAACCGTTGTCAATGTGACCTCAGTGGCCTAGGATTTTAAAAAGAAAATAGAAACAACTTTGTTTCCTAAAAAAAAATCAAAATGCATTCATTGAAATATGCAGATTGCACGCCGTGGTGGTAATATTTCCTTTCTTGTAGAAAATTTCGATTTCCTGTTGTGCCTTCTAGTGAAGTGCGTGTGAAGTGGCCCAGATACCCACTGGTGCATCATTAGCACGCAAAAATGATTTGCTTTCAAATGTTCTCTACATTAATTCCCATTCTTTTTGACAAAAAAACCTAATAATAAACATTAGAAATCCCATTTGATAAGGGTCGCATTTCATGTTTTTACTTAAAATTTCACAACATGTTTTTTGAAGTGAGACGAAAATTACGAGAACGATTGTTTTCGAAGTCATCCAATTTTTATTAAATTTCACGGATTTGAATACAAAAGGTTTACAACCTTTAGTGCAAACTTAAATACTTACACGAATAAAAAATTAACGCATTTTTTTTAAATTAAGGCCAAAAATAAGAGGAACGAATATTTTGAAAATTGCAAACAAACCAAGCCGACATCATCAGATTTAGATAATAATTGTAAAACTTTAGTTGCAGTTTTTAAGCTATAATTCAATATATAAATAATAATTTTTTTATTTATATAATAATCTTAATAAATAACTGAAATAATCTCGATTGATTATCATCAGCTATTACTAGTAAAATGTCCTTGCAGATAAAATGTAATCCAATTGCAACAATTGTAGTAAAAATTACAGTAACCCCAATTTTTTATTTATTTGATTGTTTGCAAATATGTTATTGACACTAGCGTTTAAAGTATTTATTAATAGTATATGAATGTCAAAAATTGATAAGCTTACCAAATGCAACAAAAGGCCTATTCCCTTTTTACACAAGGGTGCAAAATGGTTTCCATGCTCTAGTTCCTGGCTCCTTCTAGTGTTCAAAAATATTTAATCAAGTTAATTGGCACACAAATCAGGATAACCAAATACTCACAATTTCAAAATATTGCACGGATGCGCTCTGTTTATATTTCTATAGCCAGCAAAACTCAAATCCAGACTGAAAAACACTAAAAAAATCACCGTTTTCATAAAAACAGGAATGAGTTGTTATCGAATCAATTATGCTTTATTTGAAAAATGTACAAAACCTTATCAAATTGAGGAAAAAAGGAAATAGAGAGAAAGAACGACTCACTTAATTTGGGCAAAAAAAGAAGGGAATTGACACTCGCTTATCCAACCACCATTAAAAACCACCATCACCAACTGCAATGAAAGCACGATTGAAAAAATCCACTTATTAAATATTATACAATTAAAAATATGCACACATTTCAATGCAAATGCACACGCACAAAGGATACAAAATATGACTAGCAGCTATGATGTGACATCGAGTGAAACGAAATAAAATATGAAGACAATCTAGCTTTCAGAAAAAAACCATTCTCTGAATATTACAACAACATATTAAGCAGAAGCTGTTAGTCTGAGGTCTATAGCGCCATCTTAGTAAAGTCCAAATCAGGTAAGAGAACGTTGACCTTCAATTGATAAGTTACTGTGTGTAAAAAATTCACAGCTGAATTAAAGGCTAAAGCGTTTTACAATCTACGTTACCTAAGTTAAGGGTGAATAAAACACTGGATTTAACACAAATTAAGACGATTCTCGCCACCTATCAATCTATAATCCGTAATAACAATGAAAATCGATGCGATATGATCACCAAACGTTTAGCAATTTCACATTTTCGTTACTTTCGTAAAAATCCAACTTTTCCATTCAAGTCTAAAAAACAGCGACGATTCTAGTATTAAAATATCGAAAAACCTACACTATCTGAGACAAATTTGACGCCGCCATTTTGTTTCCAACACTTTCAAATTCTGAATTTAAAAATTGACAATACAGATATTAATATAAAATGCCAGATTAAAATACAGAAAATTCCATCAGAAAATTATCAATTTTCCTGGCATCACTAGTTTTTAAAACAATTTTCCCTGACCATCCTAATCACTCAGATTTTACAAATATAGGCTTATATGTGTCTAATAATGTCTGGTACCGTGGCACTAAAACTGTTTCAGATCCAAATTTACAATGTTCAGCATGAATTCAAATCGTTATCACACAAACTAATATTAAAGTATTTTTTTTGTAAAAAGGGGAATTTCCCTTTGTTGGCTCAGCATGTCATCGCTTGTCTTGAAAACAAAATGGCGGCATTTTTGCGACAAGTAAATGTGTACTGAAGTAGGTATAGCAATTCTCTCAGTTTCTGTAATCCACACACAGCCTACATGTATTTCTCAAAATACATGTAGAAGGAAACACAGTAAATCTTTCAGTTAGCCCTTGCCAATCTTGGAATCTGATAAAAGAGTTAATGCTGTTTGGAACTTTCAAACCAATAGTATGAAATTTAAACTTTTCTACATGTATAAGGATGATTTTAAAATTGTTAACATTGAAATCTAAGTAATTTTATTAATGCAAATTTCTACTGAATAGAAAAGAAGCATTTTTAATCTCCTGCAGTACACATTTACTCATACCCAAGAACACATTTTTTAAGAAAATTGCCTTTCAATACAAACATGAATAATGAAAACATTGCATATACAAAACGGAATAGACCAAATAGAACGGTCACGTAATGAACACAATTGACTGGCATTAAACAATAGATCACAACCACCATTCTTTCTCGGTCATGTTTCACATATAGTAAACGAGAGAGACAACAACTGAAAACGACCTGTTTACATCGTATCTAGTAATGCGAGTGCACCTTTTTTCACTCAAGATATATAAGTTTAGGAGCTATTCACATGGTTTTTTCGAAACACCCTGTTTAGTTGCACTTTTTCAAGTTGCAATAGCTGCTACGAGAGATTGCTATCCTCCAATAAATGCAAGGTGAAGCACTACACGAAATAATCTCTATAATTCTCTCAAAAGTAACATTTAACATCATCTTGTTAACATTCTTCCTGGGAAAATCTTCAAAAATTCAGAAAACGTTTCAATGGCCCTTTAAGTAGCCATCCACGTAGAAAATATGCCGAGCACAAGGAAGAGCTGCTATATGAATTGATAAGCAACAATTTTTTTTACAAAACAATTTAGAAACTCTGTTCATAATTTACATTACTGGCCAATCCTGGAAAGCATTTCAATTTTTCATTCCTAGACCAATGCGGTCTTCGGAAACAGCTTCAAAAATGTGGTGAATTCAAATTCACCGATACTTGAAAGTATGAAAAACATGTACAATTTTTTCTAAAAATTTCCCGCCCATGACTTGCAACTGTTTTCAAGCTCAATATTTTTTTATCCAATCTTAATGCTACCAAACTGTCTTTGGAAATATTGTAGTCAAAGTTTACTCACCATTGCACTTCTAGAAATTTTCTAAAAAAAATGAAATTAAGTTTTGCTTATTAAACAGCTTAATGGAGAAAAATATGAAAAACTTTCATGTCAGTACAACAGTATTAACCTAAAATAATGAAACTGGAGAGAAAAATCAATCCGAGAAAACACCCTTCGCGAGCAAGATTGGAAATTTCAATATTTTGCTTACGGACATCCTGTATCACAGTTTCTATCATTTTGCTTTTCATCTTTTGCGAGTAATGAAACTGCAGAGAATAAAACAAGGAAGACGATAATCACTATTTCAACTAACCGAACCGTACACACGATTTGCGTAAAAATAATCGAGTTCTCATTACCGTAAAACAATGTCCACATGTGTGATTATATGGAGAATCTAAGTGTACTAAATACGTGTAGCGAGGTGTATATCAAAAGATAAGAATGGCTATTATTGCAAATACAGCCATGTGTGAGCATTATGTTGGTGACAAACATTCAAGTGGGTTGAAAAGGACCTAGCTGAAGCATTCTAGTGACGCTGGGCTTTAAAGGTACTTCATTTTACTCAAAATCTCAATGAGCTCAAATGCTTACCAATGGGAACTTTATACTACAGTATACTGAAGTTTTACGGCAAAGCGATGGTTTGTGCAAATCCCATTTTTTCAAAATTTTATCTTAGAAAAGCATGTCATGAAGCAAACTAGACTTTATTTTAAGGCAGAGATAGGAATGAAGTACTGTTTCCCTTCATCAACACCTCTTGTATTCTCATGCTACTGCCAAGTAGAGAAAGGAGCAAATATGAGTACTGACAACATCGATATAATATATGCCCCAATGTTGGGACCGAGAAGTACCTGAGCAGGCACTGCTAGCTGCCTATAATCATGGCACACCTGACAATAAGAAAACTGCGAACAAATTGCAAAATTCATGGCGTCACCGTACTTGTACTTTCACACAGAGCTTGTCGTATTATTTCTTCGATAAGGTTAATAGAATGTTTGGGGTTTTAAGCTCCAACAACAAACAAAATGAATTTATTGAACACCCAAGAGCCTAATATTTACAAAATTGTCTTGGTAATGGAATGTGACACAGATTTAAGGAAATGTTTGTTGTGGCCTTGGCAAGGATGCCTAGAATTAAAAGCTATACCCTTATACATGTACATGGTTCTGTTTAATTGAGTTCTAGGGTCGATACTATATCACTTTCCTCACAAACTGCGACAGAAATTAAACTGCAGCTATTTCAAAATTTAACGTTGTTAAATACAGCAGGTTAACTGCAAGATGTGACATAGCACACCAAACATGCTGCGCTGCACTATGTACTTGTAAAAATTGTAATTTTTATCTTTACTCAAAATGCAGTATACAATGTATCTCTACCATGTACAGTGTATCTATTCACCAGGACATTACTGCACGTTATAGACGCATTTAATTGTATATTTTTATGGATAAACGATCGCACTTACTGAAAGTACGGCAGTTTAAAATTAATCTAAACCGCAGTTTACTTCCATGCCATGGATGTAAATCTTTGGGTATTCGGGATCGAGTTCAGACACGTTTGGGATGCAGTATGCTGAAGTGAAAAGTAGTATGCAGCGTAGATAACTTACTAGGTTTACATTATTTCACCAATCCTTGGCTTCGCTCCAAGAGGCATTCTTTATCAGTTTTTCAAAACAGCAACACGTAATATTTGTCAATCGGTCATTATCCTATTAATAATAATAAATTGTGCACATGTAATTGATGACACCGGAGACAAAGGCAAAAACCCGAGTTCCGGGAACTGAAATCAAAGATTGTGATATTATAATTACGCCTGCGAATTTCTGAGCTACCGTAAATTAATCCAAATTTTACTTGTTCCTCGGTAAGGTGTCTGGAATCTTTAAAAGTAACTTTCCATGTCATTTCTATACACTCGACAATTTTTCTTTGCCTTTTAAAAAGCAAAAAAACCTCTAATTTTAACTGTTCCGCCGAGTAGAGAGGCCAGTTTGATAATGAACTAGTTTTCACTACATGCCATCTATGATAAGCATATATACAGTCGTTTGACATTACGAAAGAATTTAATCTGTTCTTGCAACGACAGCTTCACTAAAAGATGTCACTTCGTATCATAAATACATAATTGAAAAGCTGTAGTAAGACCTTGGATAAATACACCACTCAATGTGGATTCATAGTTTACATAATCGTATATACAGCGCGCAATTGAATGGATATGGAAATATGAAGCATAGGTGACTTACTATCCCTTTATGTTTTAACGTACATTAAATGCTGTATAACAATGCTAAAAACCTGATTAAATGCAACGAAATGGCCATAAAAAATTCAAATTTAGGGATTGCCCTCACTTTCCCAAAATCTCCTTCCTTTCTCGGAACTCTATACAAAGTTTACAATGTCCTTTAGTTTTGTTACAAAAGGTTATCCCTTGTACGCTCGCAAGTAAGCTCTACAGCACGGAGTTATGCATTTCATATTTTAAAAAAGCTACACGTGACATTTCCTGTAGCAGATTTTAGGAACCACTTTAATGTGGTTGCAGTCTCGATCAGTTAAATATATATACTCTCGATATAATGGCATTACATTTGATTAGAAATTGGTAAGACTGTGGGGGCATTTTATGCCTCAAGCTGCCAGTTTCTTCGTGTACAAATGTAATTAATAGATTTGATAAAGATCAAAGCGGGGTCGATTAGGCATTGGTACAAACCCAATTAAGAGGATGCTAAAGCAAGTCAGCAATTTTAAAACGTGCAAAACTACAGCGTGATCGACATATATTGCCGCAAAATTGTGTTTAAATCAAATTTCACCGACTTTAATACTCTGATTCCAAATATTAAGCAAAATCTGTGGAAAAGCAGAATTAGGGTACAATTTTTAAATGCTAAAACTTTTTTTAAGAAGGCAGGAATGCAGATTAAGTGAATGCTTTGCATGCCGGTTTAAGAGAATGTCGTTTTAGCCCGTGATATAACAAAAAGGCGTGGGTTTAACATTTTAGTAAGTAGGTATACGTTGCGAACGCTTGGAATGGCCCTTCCGTGAAAATGTCCGGTTGACACATTTTAAACGGAATAAGAAGACATAGGCTGCTTCGATTTACCCGAGTGTAGCGCAATGCTGAGCACAAACCTAAATGCACTACAAAACAACGGATATATGCACGGGACAGAAGGAGGCCATGGTGAAAATCACAAATCCAGCAGGCGCCACCTCACGTTTCTTGCCGCTTTGCAGCCGCGCTTTCGGCACTCTGGATCTTGCGGCAATTGAACAGCCATTTAATGACCCTGGCATTGCGCTCGACAATGGACGTCTCCATCGGGCCGTGCAATATCAGATCCTTATTGGTGATGCCATCCTTGGGCGTTGTGGAGGTACCGGGAGCACTCACTGTGTTGGTGATCGCATTGGCGTTGGATTCCTCGTCAGCGTCGCAACTGCCGCGATAGCTGCCTTCGCAGGTGGCGCCAGCGTGGCAGCAACAAGACGAATTTCCAGTGGAAACGCTGTTGAAGAAGATGGGAGAGCTGCTGTCCGAAGGTGGGGTCTTGAGAACATAAAGAATGCTGCTGTCCAACCCCATGGTGTCGAAGAAGCGCTCCAGCTCCGCGCCAGCGCGAGAGTTGCGCTTGGGAGACCCGGTGTTGGAGAGATCGGTGCCGCTTTTGGAATAACGATGGCTGATATCCGATTTGGAACGCAGGATTGGTCTGCGGCGGATTCCGGCAACCAGACCGCTACCGGGCTCGATGACGTGCGAAAGTCTGGTGTCCATCGCAGTGATGGAGTCGTCGTCTTCGTCCATCCTGTTTTCCGATCGCCCCAGCTTACCCGAAATGTCCTCCAGCTGGTCGGCAGCCTTTTCCGAAAAGCATTCCTTTCTGGAAGAAGGACTGCGGCTGACATAGTCGGAGGTTGTCCAGCTAGGCGGCTTCACGTCCACGCTTTTGGGTGCGCGGAGATGCAGGGAATCGTCGTCGCTGCCATTGGCGGAAAGCCTTCGCATTAAACCCACCTGCATGGGGGACAAATCCGGCATGCTTTTGTGGATGCAGTAGTTGCCTTCTTGCTGGTGCCGCGGCTTGATGAAAGGCTCTTCCTGGTTGTTGCAAAAATCGCTTGCCCTCAGAATCTCCCTGTTTTCGACAATGTGCAACGGTTGCATGCGGTGCTCACCGTTGGTCAGCCTGTTGTTGTTCAGCAGGTGGTTGGAACCAGCATCAGAGTGCAAACTAGAGTTTAAGTTCTCTTTGGAATCAGTGTTCAGTAATCTCCTGAGTTTCATCTGAATGTCATTGGAATTGTCTTTTTCGGAATGACTTCGCCGATACTCGTGGGGTCGTGGGGGTGGGCAAGGCATCTCGGGCTGCGTTTTGGACCTCAGGTGCGGCGCGCGAGGCGATTTCGGTGGCAAAACGTTTTTCGGTGGGCTGGACTCTAGTCCGATGCCTAGCTGGCTTGCCGGCCTCTGCGGCTGTTGCTGCTGGTACAGATTATGCTGCGCTATGCTAGTTTGTCCCGCAGAACTTGCCGACCGCGAAACCTGTCTTCGAATAGCAACTGCTGGAGGATTGGGGACACTGCTAACGGTTGGAACGCTAACACTGACGGAGGACACGGTGGTGACAGTCTTGCTCGTAACCAATCCGCTGGCCACTTGACCCGTAGAGATACGGAAGCTGCCGCTACCTGTTGGAATTAAGAGTTAATGTATTCTTTCAATAAAATAATGGCATGACATCACAGATGATCCCCGAAATTTCTCAAAATATGTCTAAGCACCAGACCACACCAGGCTGGTAATGCGCGTTTGGCTAGCCTCAAACAGAGCATCGAATTTAATTAAAATTCTAGAATTATAAAATTTGCGCATTAATAGCTCGTGCAAAAATTCTTTTTTAATTAAAAGCCTTGTTTGAGGCTAGCCAAACGCGCGCTTTCAGCCTAGTGTGGCCTGGGGCTAAAGCAACTGCATCCCGGATAAAGCTAACCTGTGGAATTCCTGTGTACATGGAGGCGAGGCGATGATCCCAGCAGGGTCACAGTAAGAAGTTTCGGCTCAATACCAGCTCCAGAAGTCTTGTGCTCTGATCTTCGAGGCGGAAGTGCCGTAGAAGAAGACGAGGATGAAGACGGGGCATCCCAGCCGTGCGTCGTACGCAGAGGGTGCCGCAGCAAGTTGTTGTAGCTCGGGTGCGACGTGACCTGGAGATGCTCCGTGTGTTTCAGTTCTTGTTTGGTATCCAACACCTGTTCGGATTTCACGTAGTAGGCCTTGCTTTCTTGGAGTAATTCGACGGCGCTCTTCCGTTTTGCTGCAGAAAAAAATAAGACAGAAATAAGACCTTGGGCTTGTCAGAAATGGAGCCAACGTGTTCAAGCATCTCACTGTTTATGAAAGACTTCATGACATGTAAACGACAACAACAACTTCTGTTTTACCAGTTTGTCTGTCAAACTCAAGATGCTTACTTAAACCATTCATCAGATGTTTAATAAGTTCATAAAAACCACTCCCAACCAAGGGAAAATGGGATAACTTAATCATATGCAAATAAATAATCTAGGATTTCATAATGGGGTCAGCAAATCGGGTAATGGCCAGATCAGACATACACGTACAGTTCCTAACTACACGAGGATCTCAAGACTGCACCACAAATATCCTGATTTCCAGAGTAATCTTCCTCGTATTTCTTGCACGGAACACACGAAATATCTCCAGTTGGTTCGCTCGTGCAAGAAACCGCAGGAAAAATCTAATATCTTGTCTGACCCGTGGGAAAAACCAAATTGAGATAACGAACTGTGGGCATCAAATCGAGGATAGAGGAGCGTGGGTGTGTTTTGTTTGTAACTGGAGAGATGTAGGCTACCATTGAACATTACAAAATGAGGCTGAAACCATGTTTCCTCAATTTCGATGTAAGATACGAATGATAAACCGGTTATCAAACAGGGTTACCATTTTTAATAAGTATCGGCGAACGTGCAAGAGACATTAGGAGGAAAAAAGATGGGTCAATTATCATTTATGTTAATTACATTAATAACAGGGTGAACATCTTGCCTTCGAAATAATGTACGACACGAGTTTTATGTGCAGAAAAATGACCCGCATCCATCTTTAATTATGCTCGAGTGCATTGTCGAAAAGACTGAACCATAAATAAAAATAAAATTACAAGGCACTGCACTCGCATCTCTGGTAATTATGACAGGAGTTTAGTGCTGAAGCCAAGCACCGATTCGGGTAGACTTTTACGAGAAGCTCATGTTTTTGTTATCTTACTGCCAGACTAATGAGCTGAAATTGTGTGGGATGAAACTTGGCAGAATTAGATGGCAGAGCGAACAGATGTAACCGGTTAACCGTGAAGGAACCCTGTCGGAAATACGGGTCAGCAAGGAATGATATAAAGCTGGACTCTTACATCTTGTGCAGCTGGACTGAAGAATGATACAATATAAAAACGACAAAGAAAATGCACTAATTCAAAAAAGACTATAAAAGTAGGATTCCCACAGATATTCAATTTTCAACATGATTTTTTTCCAGTTTTTAAAACAATTTTCCCCTGACCTTCCACTGACCTTTACAAAATAAATCCCTTTTCCCTGACTACGCCACGTATTTCAAATGTCCCTGACATTTATGATAATATGCCTGACAACTTCTTGTCTAATAGCTCAAATAAAATGATTCAAAACCCAATTTACAATGTTTTGCAAAGGATCACATTGACTTCATCTTGATATCACATAAATTACAATTAATTTTTTTTTGTCACAATTGAATCAGTTTTAAATCAGGAGATTTGAGAATATTCATGCCAATATATATATACAGTGGAACCTGTCTAAAAGCATCCCATATAAAAGAATATCCTTTCTAAAAGCATAAAATGTACCGGTTCAGACTTGAGACCCATGTATAAAAAAGAACCTCTCTAAAAGCATACATGTATTTTAACTGGTATCAAAGGTATGCTTTTAGACAAGTTCTATACTGTAGTTGTACGAGTAGAAAATTAATAAGTAATAAATTTGTGTAGAACATGCCGAGTTTAATTTATGTAAAACGGTGTTAAAATCAGCTAAAAGGGAAATTGCTCATTCATGGCTTCAATGCCGAGTGTTCAAATGTCCCTGACAATACCAGGTTTTCCAGTTCAGTGGGAACCCTGTATACGTATCACCACACTAGGCAATGACAATGTCTTTGAAAACTGTTTAGTGTCCACTGTCAATTAATCGTTTCAGTGAAGCAAGTGGATCAGTTAACTGCCATGGCTTCTGAAAATCTTGCAAGAATTCTTAACCAGCGATTCTACTGTCTTCAGCATACACGTGGTCAAAAGTGATACAGGACAGCTGAGTTTCTATACTGCTGACCAATATCTCAAATGTTTTGGGAATGCATAAAACAGACATAACCACATAAAACCGACCGAAAAATGCCACCTTTAATCCCTTAGGCATGCAATGAGGTGACAGTCTCAGCAAACCAAACCTGCAACCATATATCCGAAGAGACCATCAGCTGCGCAAACTGATCGATAAATCATATTTACCAATGCATCATCATCAATGCACACGACATTTCCAAAACAATTCAGGGCAACGAAGCTAGTTGGAGGAGTTGCTTGGAGTTGATCAATATTTCTTGGCGTCAGCTAAGGAGTTCCATGACCTCCATCGATGGATCGTCCCCTATTGGAATCCACTTTCAAAGCCATGGCGCCACTTTGCCCCACATTATCCGATGCAGCACTCCTCCGAAGACAATAAAGCATGATGGTTTGACGACTTCTGGCATTCTGACGGCATTGCCATATACTCTCTCCCTGCGATTACGATATCAAACTGTCAAGTCGATATCGGCGAAGGTTAAAGCCTTAGCTGTCATGCACCAAAAAGCATTTTCTGACAACACCCATGTCGAGAGATGTATAGAAAATGGGCGTCCATCCAGGGTCGAGGCTGACAGGAAATTTCAGCATGAATAACTTAAAACACTCGCCTGCCAGAAAGACAAAAGCCGTTGCGAAGGAGGACTTGGTGGCCATCAAATGACAGATGTGCCCACCGGCCATTGTCCCTAGATGTTGAATATTAAATGTGAAATGCTCGACGAACTCTGAATTTCTTACGGAGAGTAGAAATCCATGGAAACTGCACAATGGCATTTCTGGAAATTGCTGGGTACAATGGAAGAGCCAGCAAAGGGCTGATGATCCCTATGACCAAATGCTCGGCAACCGTCCACCACCATCAAGAATCTAAATCCCCGGCGTGAATGACTTCCTCATAGGAATGTCTGAAATTTAATATCACGAAAACGAATTGAGATATACACATTAAAGTGAGTTGAGGTCGTTCCTCTACTCCCATTTTTTGATTATATCAAATAGGAAGATCTTCAACGTGATGCAACTAACAACAAAGGTTGGATATCACTGCTATAAACTACATGTATATGATTTGAATAAGACATTCAGAAATCTGATAAACATTAAATAAGCACAAGAAATTATTCTGGAGAGGTACGTTTTTCATTTACTTTCAAAGACCTATTTCGTCGAGGCCATCAAAGATTACTCTAGTAAGAATCTCATTGTATCGAGGCCATTTTGCTTATTGTGTTCTGAATTAAAAATTATAAATCTTGTCGAGCTTGTTCTTATTAGAGTGTGATCTCATAACATACTCAAATTCTGTTGGTGGATTCATGAAATGGAGTCCCATAAAATAAAATCCATTTGATATTGAGTTCTCATTTAGTCACATTGCCTGTCTCACATCAATGTCACACTAACCTCCATAGCAGGTCACATTGCCAATCTCTCACCAATGTCTCACTAATCTCATTAGCAGGTCTCATTGCTAGTCTCACATCAATGTCTCACTATTCTCATTAGCAGGTCACATTATTAGTCTCACATCAATGTCTCACTAATCTCATTAGCAGGTCTCATTGCTAGTCTCACATCAATGTCTCACTATTCTCATTAGCAGGTCACATTATTAGTCTCACATCAATGTCTCACTAATCTCATTAGCAGGTCACATTGCTAGTCTCACAACAATGTCTCACTATAATCTCATTATTCTCGCAGTTTCTTTCAATGTGACCGGTTGACATTTTTCACTCGTGTTTGTCTCATTTACATTTCTATAGTCTCACACTAATGTCCCATTAATCTCATTAGCAGGTCACATTGCTAGTCTCACAACAATGTCTCACTAATCTCATTATTCTCGCAGTTTCTTTCAATGTGACCGGTTGACATTTTTCACTCGTGTTTGTCTCATTTACATTTC
>JAQGCC010002684.1:0-17556 GCA_034698905.1 Xestoiulus laeticollis | reverse complement strand
AAAATGAGAAAATTCACCCTGGAAAACCTGGAAAACTCAGGGAATTTTTTTCTTATGATTTAGTGGACACCCTGTTTTTCTAAATGGTAAACATGCATTCACTATGCTAATGTATTTTATTTGACATTCATCGCCCTCATTTTGAGATTTCCCACTGGATGAAATTTCATTGTTGCATGCTTTGGCGTATGCTCTTTGCAGGTAAAACCGTGATTTTGCCCCAAGAAATCAGTGCGCATGTCGCGTTTCGCAGGGAATACGCTAGATGGAGGTAGTTTGTTCTATAAAATCGATCCGTGCCAACTGCGAGGGTGAGCTACTCCCAGTTAGTAAGCTATATGGAGGGCTCTTATTCTCAGGTTTCACTGTACATTGTAGGTTTTATGTTAGGATCCGCTGAAATGGAAAAGAAGCAATATAAAATTGTTGATAAAATCAGTCGAGTAGTGAATGCACGTAAAATAATGATCAATTAAAGACAAGGGATTGATTTCAGTGAAGTTCTGCTCTAACAAGGTATGACTTGCTATAAAAGCTACTACTAGACATGTAAGTAGCTTTGAGGGGGACTTGGTGACCTTGCTAAATTTAATAACTGTGAAACTAGTTTGCGACCATCCATTAATTATGTGCTTTTTGTCGTTCAGACACCTCCCTCTATGTACTTTTATTGGAATATGGGAAAGTCCAGTATATTTTCTATATACAGTGTATGTGCTAGGCTCGTACATTAACAAAAAGTACGCTTACGTGACGTGCTTGCAAGTGTAAGTGTATCACAATGACATGAATTACTGCTGTTTTGGTTTTATCCGGGAATTCCTGCTTATTTATTATCTTATTATTACTAAATGCAAACTGCTTGATATGCTTCTAAACAATTCAGCGGTTGTTTCTACATTAATGGTTAATTGTCGGCTGTGCAATGTGACGATTCACAAAGCACATCTTGGTATAAAGTTGGACAACCCTTATAGCACAGTGGGTAGATTTGGTCTTTAGACTCATTTTAAAAGAATCTTATCTGAAGAGTAAAACAAGCAATTTTCTACAGTGAAACCTGCGAATAAGTTCTCCAAATAGCGTATTACCTGGGAGTAGCGGACTCGCAGTCTGCACGGATCGATTTTATAGAACAAACTACCTCCATATAGCGTATTCCATGCGAAACGCGACATGCGCACTGGTTTCTTGGGACAAAATCACGGTTTTACCAGCGAAGAGCGTACGCCAAAGCATGCAACAATGAATTTTCACCCACTGGGAAATCCCAAAACAAAAGCGATTAATGTCAAATAATATACATTAGCATAGTGAATGCATGTTAACCATTTAGAAAAGGTATTTAGATACATGTATGCACACCCAATTAAGTAATAATGGCTACATTTACATACATGCAGTTGTATACAAGCGTATATATTTTTCGGTTTTGTTTATGTTAACAATCATTTAAAATTGCAACATACATGTATATACATGTATTTGTGCATCTTCATTAGGATTATAATAGCTGATCCTTTATGGTCATCACTTTAGCTGAACCTTCATATAACGCATCCCTCCAAGTAGCACACCCAATGGTTCGGACCCAATGGGGTGCGTTATTCACAGGTTTCACTTTACAAAGGTCTTTGATTAAAAATAGTCTTAATTTTGAAATTTATTAAGCAACAAAGTTGTCAGTTTTTATCTTACGTTTTTTTGTCGCTCAAGTGAAATGGGGTATAATTTTTTTATACCTGTACTTTTTTCTTCTACTGTGCTATTATTTAAGATGGCATATTGGTCAACCCTTGCCTTCCAGTCTTTTTTCTACTTTGGGAAGGCGTGAATTTTGAAGTACTTTAGTGACCTCGTTCTTTTTTTATTTTGACTTCTAATGGACCGTTTTTTTTTTTGTATTTACCACCATTTTATCCAGCTAACGATTGGCCTCAAATGTTTTTGATTATTAGAAACCATTTCAGTAATTTCGATTTTATTCACGTCGATAGCTATACAATCTATCTCCAGTTAGCTTTGCTCCAGTTGTGGATTTTATGCTAGCTTAATAGTTTTATTTTTTTCATTGCCATCCTTATTTTTTTTTCTTACATGACAGGCCCTTATTTTTAAATACATCAGAAGTCAGCAAGCGTACACTAATTTGCTTCGGTTTGTAACAACAGGAAAAATAAACAGAGGGCCATTATTCTCTGAAGCAAAAAAGGCCCATGACGTCAATCAAAATGTCTAAAATACGTCACTTGAATGAAAAAATGACCTAATAATGTCATGAAGATGTCTGTTTATTGTGCCATAAGTTATAAGACATTTCCTGATGAATTTTAACTACATTAATACTACGTGACATTATCAGCAGAGCATTTTTGACAACTTCATGTAAAATATTTTAACAAAAGTGATTTTTTTTTAAAAACAATTCGGCTACAATCGGCTCTTGATATAAATAACGTCAAGGAGGTGGGGCATTCGTTCGTTATATCAAGAGGCTTTCGTTACTTTTTATGACATTAGCTGTTTTTACCCAGAAGTACAATTTTTGCCAAATGCTGGGCGATTTCCAGTTGGTAATTTGCTCATAGCTTTATAAATTTTGTTGAAAAACAATATTCCTTGATCATCATCACATTTGTTGTCATATCTTTTTTAATTTTCAAGCTTTTTCATGGTCATGGAATAATTGGAAAGTCCCTAAAGTTTACATTTTTGTTCTAGTTAAATTAGAGAAAACTGAAGCATACATATTGATTACTTGCTTAGTGTAATGTGATGTTCCGAATGTGATGCACTGAAGTAAATTGCACTTAATTTAATATTTTTTTTCTAATTTTTGCCTAAAGTTAAAATGATAAACTACTGATGATCCTGGGCGAAATAAAAATACTGATATCAGCATGATATTATACTGGTGTCAGTCAAATAGTTCAGATTTATCAGAGTAGTATAATAATGATGAAACTATAATTTACTCTGAAATTGGTATGGGTTATACTGGCATTAGTCATACATTGCCTACTGATGTCACTATGGTGTACTGATACAAGTATAACTAACCAATATTAGTATGACTATACTGATGCATGTCTAGCTCTTACTGATATTGGTATGGGATATACTGGCATCAGTCAAACATTGTCTACTGATGTCACTGCTGTACTGATACCAGTATTGCTAAGACTGTTATCAGTTTGTGTATACTCATATCATTATATAATTTACTGATATCAGTATTTATTTGGACCAAGGGAACGAATTCAAAATGCATATTCCATCGACGGTGCTTTTTAAAATAATAAAGAATGTATATTATTAAGTCTAAAACAGCATGTTTATTATGGATAGGAGTAACATAAACGCTTTGCGTATTAAGGTTAGGCGACCCTGAGCTTACACCTAGGAGGCCCATTATTTAATTAAGAAAGGCGTGTTGAAGCACTGTTTGTAATCATTCCACAATAGTAGATCATAAAATTTTTGTCCCTTGCAAGGCCAGGTAAAGCCCAAAGTGAATTCTGTCAAAGACCTGCCAGAGCTTGAACGTGTTAAAAATTGGTTTGTAGGAAACAGAAATAAAAACAAGAAGTTGGAGATTTTTTGTTGTTGCAGCATGGCCCTGGTTCAATTTATTAACTGCAGTTTTCTATTATGTTTTCTCTGACAGTTACATGAATGACCCAAAATACGTGGACATCACCAGCAACACCAATGAAGGTCAAGCCCCGCAAAACATTGAACATCAGTGCATGAGAGCACCCAACCAACATCACGTGCCCATCATTGCTAGCCTGGTTCACAAGCACAATGCAGAGAGATGTATTGTTTTCCTGAGGACCAAAGGCAAGAATGAGAATTTTTTGTTGGGAATATTTTGTTAATGCTTAATTACGAGTTTACATTATGTGAAATATGTGAACCATAAGCTGATCTTGAGATTACCCACGCAGGCATACCAACCGTCCTATAATATAAATTACTATATTTTTGATGTCGTTCTATATTGTCCTATATTTTTATTGACTTTTGTCAGGATTGTAATAACCAGGGTGATAAACAAGTCCCGAAAGTCCTAAAATAGTCCTAAATACCCTCTGAATAATTGATTCTTTTTTATTTCTAAATTACGAATCTGATGCGCTAAAAACACAGTAAATTTTGTCCTAATTTTAGCATAAATGCGAATTAAAAATAAAATTATATGGTAGACATTTAAAAAGTCACCTTTAACTTTTAAAAAAGGCCTAAAATTTAGTCTTAAAAGTCCTAAAATTTAATCTAATCCTGTGCTATAATTCCTATATTTTCGAAGAAAATGTCCTATAATTCCTGTATTTTTATCCCTAAAAGTGGCTGGGATACCTGGACCACCAGGAATATCCGAGATGCGGCCCAAAACTAATAAGAATAATTTTGATAAAAAAATCTTTTATTCAAAAAAAACATACAATTACACTTGATCACCTTCAAATTAAGCCCCTTGGGAATAAATGCAGTGGAATTCGCTTATATATAACGATCTTCGAGGGATCTAGGAAATCCAATAGTTATATCCAAACTTAGTTATATAAGGAATCAATTTTTCTTTTTTTCTAATCAACATTTTGATATCCTTTTATTGGCGTATTGATTTCAAAAATATTTGGGGGTAGTTTAATTTTGGCTTGATAAGATGTGTAACTTGGTGATAAAACTTTATTTTTACCTTGCATAAAACAAGTGTTTTTTTTTTAAAAAAACTACCCTACAAAGCAATGGCTTTTTTTATTTCAAGTTTTTTTTGCTGTGCATTTTTTTTTTTTTGGCACTGAAGGTCACAACCAAATGGATAATAATTCAGCCAATGAAAAAAAGCTGACTTAATTTTTAGAAAAGTTTCCTTGTTTCTTAGAATTCATAAAAATGAAATCTGTAAATTGGGATCGAAATTTTCATTTGAAACAATACTTCAATTATTTTTCATTATCTTATTACTGTTGTGAATTGTATGTAGTGCAGCCTCGGTAATCCAACACCATGTGGTACCAAGCACAGTTGGAGTACAGCTGCAGTACAGTACTGCATTATTGATTGTATTCGTACTTGCCTATTGGATATTGTTTGGCATACAAATATATCTATAGTATCTGAACAAAATTACTGTACGTAAGATACGGCTTAGAATAACCGAACATATTGCTCGGAATTGTTAAGCCCCAATATCGCTTTATCCGACATCGTTATATACGAATTCCATGTGGATAAATCCTGATGAAATCCTATATCATATGCTCCTAGAATCCTATATTGTTCTTTTGCAGGCATCCCAGCCGTCCTATATTTCCTATAAATTCCTATATTTTCATTAACTTTTGTACAGGATTGTAATAACCAGAGTGACAAACAAGTCCAGAAAGTCATAAAATAGTCCTAAATATTCCTAAAAGTTCTAAATAATTCTAAAAGTCCTAAATATTCCTAAAAAAATCTTAAATACCCTCAGAAATCCTATAATTTCTATATTTTCGAAGAAAATGTCCTATAATTCCTATAATTTCTATATTTTCGAAGAAAATGTCCTATAATTCCTATAATTTCTATATTTTCGAAGAAAATGTCCTATAATTCCTATATTCCTATATTTTCGAAGAACATGTCCTATAATTCCTATATTTATATGGATAATGGCTTTTGGTTTATGTGGATTTTGCAAAATTCCTATGAGACGATTTTGTAATTCGGAAATTTTTGCAACCCTGAAGACATGGTTAATTACTTGTTTAATTCGATGATGTCACTTTCATTAATTTTTTCTCTCATTTTAATTATGCAGCATACGCCAGCATCGTCTCCGATAAATTGAGGCGGCTGGGATTAAGAGCCGACGCTATACATTCAGATCTCTCTCAAGTAGGTTATTTTTTCTCTTCGGTTATAAAAAAAATTAAGTGGGCCACCTTTATCTAAGGAGGGGCAGAGAATGGAATTGACACTGAATTGCAGGTAACCTTTTGCTAAGTTTTTTTAAACAAATCTATTTTTGAATTTTAGAGTCGACGAGAATCAATTCTTGCGTCTTTTCGGTTGGGGGAGCTGAAAGTCCTTTGTGTAAGCCAGAAATATTTATTTTTAAGATGGACATCTGATTCGGTCGCATTTGCTACTTACAGATAGCTTTAATTATGTTATCTTTCGGTTTATGTGCAGGCAACCGACGTAGCTGCCCGAGGTATCGACATTCCAGAAGTAGATTTGGTGATTCAAGGTTGGTTCTCGTTTTTAAGGCCAGATCTTTGCTTCGACTGAGATTGATTTCTTCCAGTAATTTCCTAACATTTTTGCTACAGTGGAGACACCTGCCAATGGAGTCGAGTATTACATCCACCGTTCAGGACGAACGGGAAGGGGTGGGCGCAATGGGATGGCCGTGCTTATTCATTCAGGGGCACCTGACGAACTCAGAGCAATTAATGAGGTGAGTACGTGAGAGCACTGAAAACTTCTGTAGTTGAAATATGAAAGTAGTAATTATAGCGACAAAAAAATTTGCGAAAATTTAAAAAGCGTGATTAAATCAAGGTGCAGGAATAAATTTTTACAAAGCCCAGCATACAAACACGATCAAAATTATCCACCGCTAAAAAAAAAAAAGGAAATCAGAAATTTATTTCGTGAATCATTTTAATTTTGTCGATTTTTTAAATGTTTCACGTTCACATCATTTTGGGCATTTGGTCCCAATCAGTTCCAAATCTTCAGGTTGTACATGTACATGTTTAAAGTTGTCATCGAGTTGTGAATTTTAGATTTTCAATACCAGTGCTGGATCGGCTATCCTGGATGTGGTTTTTCGTGGTTTCCCACAACCTCCCTTAATCGCCCATATACATTAGGTGGATGCCGGGATAGTGCCCCAAAAAGCAGCCATGACTGTATACTCTTCCCCTTAAAAATCTGGCCCTTTGCCCCCTGCAACATTTCAACTTGTAGCGTTTGCCTCAAATTTCGATTGGCATGCAAAATATTCCTGCGTTTTTTGGCTATTGCGGTCTTGAACTTTACCCAAATAAATCAGTAAAGGATAATAACAAGAAATTGCGCATGGCATAATTTGGCCTTTTTTTTATTCCGTGCTTTGTTAGATTGCAAGAGTGGTGAAGATGCAGCACGTCCAACCTCCCGAAAACGCTATGAGTGACGTAAGGGAGCAGAATCTGCGAATCGCTGTAGTAAAAATGACCGAGGTACGGCAATAGATATTGTGGATGTTTCTCGACCCCGTTTCACCTCTCGCGAGCGCTTTTATTGACCGGATTTCATTCAATTTCAGGTTACCGAAGCTGACAAGGCGAAAGTGAAGCCCATGGTGGAAAAGGTTAGTGCTTTTTTTCACCCTGTTCACCTTAAGGGGATCCTTTAACCCTGTTAAACTACTGCTTGTCTAAACTAAGTTAGTGGCACGGCAAGTTTGACAAACTTCTCCCTAAAACCTGTTGGGCGTAGGGCGCTGATGAGGTTTTGGGGTAAGGTTATTTCGTAGCCACCCAAATGCCCTTTAGGTATTTAGTGACCAAAACCCTTTTTCTTTTATTTCAAGATAATTATGATTGTAAAAATTTTAGTCTATAGCGAGCATCCCAGCCGTAAGTCCAAAATATTCCTAAAATAGTCCTAAATGCCCTCTTAATAATTTACTAATTGTTGTACCGTTCTATATTTCCTATAAATTCCTATATTTTTAATGTCGTCCTATATTGTCTTATATTTCCTTAAATTGTCTTATAATTACTGTATTTTCATTAACTTTTGTTCAGGATTGTAATAACCAGGGTGACAAACAAGTCCTAAAAGTCCTAAATAATCCTAAAAACTCCTAAATATTTATAAAACAGTCCTAAATACTCTCTGAATAATTGCCTTATTATTGTAAAAATTATGCTTCAAAAGTTGCGAATTAAAAATAAAATTCTATAGTATACATTTAAAAAGTCACCTTGAACTTTTAAAAAGTCTTAAATATTGAATATGAAAGTGTTTGCCATCCTGTGCTATAAATCCTATATTTTCGAAGAAAATGTCCTATAACTTCTATATTTTCAAAGAAAATGTCCTATAATTCCTATATTTTCATCCCTAAAAGTGGCGTAAATATCTGCTATAGTATTTTGACATTGTTCAAAATTCTTATCGGAAATTAATTGCCTCGCTGCTCATAATTACGGAAATATTGATTAGTCCACTATTACAGTTTTAATGTTTTTTGGTCTCTCGTTTTACAGCTGATGGCTAATGAACCGAATGTTTCATCTTTGCTCGCCTCAGCATTAGTCCTTCTCGGCCAAGGGTCTTTATCGCCAACGACACAGTCGACTCAGTCATTTGGATCGTTTCAAGAAAGACAGCCGCAAAGGTGATCCTGTTTATTTATTAGATACATTTCTTCAACGCTTCCATACGAGTCGCTTTTTTAAGTTGCACCAATCAATAATTATAAAAAGATTTTGCTATAATTTTGTAATGGAAAAGTACAAAGTCGGCATTACTTAAGCAGAAAGAAAAGTTCGGTACCGAAACAAGGGTTATAACCAATTGTCCATACACTGTTTAAGGAAAAAGTAATTAAACAATTTAATCAGGTTAATTCTGGGTAACTGCAATTTTAAATGCGTTTAGTGAAAACAGGTTTTCAAGGTTTCTTGTTTGATGGCCGATTGGGATACTATTTAAAACATTTATTTGAGATTTTCCCAAATGGACAAGGTCCGCATTAGCATTGTGCAAAAAAAAATTCATAACTACTAAGGGAAAGAAGGTTGCAGTAGCAAGCAGTGAAGATGGCTTCTTCATTAATATTTGAAAATTACTATTTTAAAATTTTGAAAAAAATGACAAAATTATATTATACTATTATCTTAAACCTCCCAAAGTTTCATTATGGTATCATAATTAGATCGCTTGATAAGGTTTACTTCTAATGTGGTTCTGTGTTAAATCATGTTTCTATCCCCTCGGAATTCTATCCAAAATTGCACTAAAATTTATAAGTAAAGGATACATTCAACAAGAAACTATGTTTAGTTCTGGACAAAATTTTCTTAAACTTTTTAGTCATTTATGCCAGTGTGACAGTAGTTTGAGCAGGTATGCCGTCAATTTGTCTTACCTTAACGAGAACGATAAGCACATTATTATGCATGCGCATCAATAACGTAAAGTATGTTTGTCGTATTTAGTGCATTTATCAGACATCATCAGTATTTCAATATATGAGACGCATTTGGGTGGAGCGCCGTATAAGTCGTAATGCATCTCAAAGATGTTGTAATATCGCGTTATGAAGTTATCGGGTCCCCTAATAACCACAAGCCCATTAACGCCATGAATGTGGCTACTCATGTGTATGGCGCCCATATTACGCATGCACAGTTTGTATAACAGCTTCAATTATCTAACCATATTTAATATGTACTGTATCGTGTCCAACCTTATCTAGTATACGTTGCGGTTTGGACTGTATCGACACAGCCAGCATGGGGCGATGATCTAGTTTCGTTGTAATCTAAAATTTATTTAATTTTCTCTAGGTCAATCCGAGACTTTGACTATGGTTCCGACTTCAAGCAAACGCGGTCTTGGGGAGCCAACAGTCGTTCGGGTTCCTTTGGAAGAACCAATGACTTTGGTGGAAGAAACCAAAACTTTGGGGGAAGAAACCAGGGCTATGGCGGAAGAAGCCAAAATTATGATGAAGGAAGACGACATAATTCAAAAGGCCTTTGGTCAGACGATGACTAACTTGGTAAGTTAACATCCCCTGATGTTTGAGATGCCTGGAGCGATTCTCGAGGATCTTCGCCATTTCAACTCTAGCATCGTTATTACCCTCCTACTGAAGTAGGCTTAGACTGTCGATTTCTTTTACAATTCTGTCACCTATGTCACTGTGCATTAAATTTATTAGCATCTTCATTCTAATATGTAAGATTATGACTGAATTTCTTCTGGAAGGTGGTAAGGATGCTATAGTACGCTGTAAACGCCGAGCACACCTTACAGGTACACAACAAAGCCAAAATTTATAACGCGCTTGCCTCTCGATCCAAAGATTTAGCCCTCGTGCGCAGAAATAGGCTAACGTTATAAATTAACAAACTAATTTTATAGTTTACTAGCTGTACCCGGCGTGAATTGCTACCCTCTCGTTTTGCTGCCCCACCCTAGCCTAAGCTAACCTAAAGTAAAACTAATTAATCTAATTAGGCAAAAAAAAAGTGAAATTCAAGATCCCCAACACGGCGGATGCGTTTCAATTTGGCATCAACTGAGACCTATAAGGTAAGCATGTTTTTCATTTGAATGCTATGCTTTGTGTTTTTTGATAGGTAGAGCGATTAAGTAAGGAATAATCATCCCCCCCTTATTGCCCCTTTCCCGGGGGGGCATACAACTCCTCCCCAAAGTTTCAACGCAATCGGATGAATGGTTCAGGAACGCATAAAGGACAGACTAACAAACATTCATTTATATATATATTATAAGACTAAGTCACAAGAAGGAATACAACACCAACAAATTGTGTTGGCATCGACTTTAAACATCAAGCTCAAATGTGAGCATAACTATCCTCACTCGTCTAACCATTATTTTGAATAACATACCAAAAAGTTGTGGCTACGAGTGAGCTTCCATCCTGCAAATTGCAAAAAAAAATAGTCAATATTTATGGTACTCGTAAAACAAGATTATTTAGCATTTCAGAAACATGTGGAATTTTGCTCACGGAAACTTTCATTTTCTTGAACCGGGTAGTCTTCTTTCGCTTGCTCAGATCTGGGTACATTTTGCGATCTCCGTCTTTTGGAATAACGTTCCAAAAAGTTGTTGCTACCAGTGAGCTTCCGCAGGCGAGCTTCCAAAAACAAGATTATTAGCATTTCAGAAACATGGAAACTAAAGTCGGAAAGTGCACACTCGTCGGGTTCTTCTTGTGCAGTAAACAATGTTTTTTTTCGAAATGTACAGGCCTCTCACGGCCTGCATAGGGAGATTTGGCAGCACGGACTTACTGCGGTACCTTTATGATAACATGTCACACAAAAATCGTATCGTATCGTATCGTAAAGGAACCGCCGATCGTCAGTGCTGCCAAATCTCCTTATTGAGTCCATCAAAGGATTTACTCAACGTATGTGGCCGCCTTTATGGTTATTACTCTTAATAGAAGTACTTTTTTTATTTGCCTACGAACTTCGGAAAACTCCGCTCCTAAAGAATCCATCCGAATCGTTCGCCTGGAAAACAACTGTATATTTTTAAAATTAGAAAAACAAAAACATTAATTACGAAATATAAAAAACGAATTTTTGCTGTGCGGCCCATTTTATATTTGTTTTTTGGTGCTTAAGGTTTAAGTAAGCCTTCAAGGAATGAATTAATCAATTAAGTGAAAAAAGCAATTAAAACTCACCAAACGTTTGTCAATATTAATCAAATTCTCTAACTTTGAGCGGTTATCGTTTATAGGCTAATGATTAATGGATGCCCTATTAAAATAGAATAGAACAAATTTAAAATACAAAAACTCACGTGCAAAAACAACGTTATAATTTTTACACACGAGCTTGTGATTTTTTGTGAAGAGGGTTGCATACCAGAATAAGCCTTTTTTTTTCGAAATTATATTATTATTTACTTTTGAAACTGATAGGATCGTACAAATGAAATGTACGAGGACCTAGCAGCAAATATTCTATTATTTATTTAAATTTTTTGTTTATGAATGTGTATTAGTATATTCCATTTCATGGAAATATGTCTGTAAAGTTTATAATTGTAAAGGGTCTCGTGAACAGATATTTCCTAACAGTTGTCAAAATTAAAAGTTAGAAAAATAGGCTTATTCTGCTTTGCAACCCTCATAAATGTCTTAAAAGACACGAATACTAAAAAGTGTCTTAGTATTTAAAGTTGTACGTGATCCTAATCTGCACCATGACTATTGCCTTCAATGCATGGTTCCTGTGGCTATAGTGTCCTGTGGCTGACATAGAGGCACAGTGATAGAGGGTAGGCACCATAGGCCCGACCTGTATAGCCATGGTGCCTTGAAGGTCAGTGGCGCTTCTCCCTTGGTCCTTCGATTGGCCGGCCTTTTGAAGACGTCCTTACCTATCATATTTGGAGTTTAGCAAACCCCAAATAGGCTTGAGACAGTAGGGCTTTCAAGCAACATATTGAGTTGAGCAATGGATTTACTTATTAACTGGATCAACCTGTTTTGTAAACATTTTTTTTACCTTATCGCTTCTTTGAAATGAAGTTTTGTTGTCTCTGCATGCAGTTATAACCTTGATGCTTCCTTGAAGTATTCCTAAACATGTAAACATGTTTTAAAGTGGGGTTAATTGGCCTCTGTAAAAGAGGATTCTGACCTGGACCGTTAGAGATATTAATGAAATAAAGCAATGCCTCTATAGTTGCACATTTTAGATTGCCAGCTTTTTTTCTGCGAAATATCAAACTAAACAGACAGATCCAGTCTCAAAATTCACTTGTAGTGTAATTATGCCCTTGTTTGGAGTACAATTCACAGAAACTAACTGACATAAATGTATCATACTTTCACGACGTATTTGCATTGATAAAATCTGATAAATTTTTCTTCATTATGCCAAGATTTAAAATACAGGGTGGAATAAAAGTCTAAATCTTAACGATTTTGCTTCAAAGTAATGGCAGATGTCAACATTCTGCCAATGGGAGTGAATAAGCAAAATTGATAAGATACAAACTTTTCTTCCACCCTGTATATTTTTATGGTTATTTTTTTTTTAAAAAAGTGGCAAGTTTTGACTTTTTTCATATTCTTTTTATTAAATAACAGTATTTAAAAAGTGAAAGCATTTGCTCAGATTTTTGGGGAATATCTAAGCATTCCAATTTGCCTGTACATTTTCAATTATTTATGTAATCATCCATTATCTTAAAATTATATTAAAATTACAACATGCAATATTTTGGCTTGAAAGCCATAAACCATCCTTAGTTTATAAATACACAAAATTGTTTAGGTTGAGCTGTCCAGTGTCACAGGTGGAAAAAATTATATAAGGCACATACATTGTACAATTTATATGAAAAATGCCATTTAAAAGTCCCCATATGACAACGAACTTGGCTTAACCCCTACAATATGACATCTTGGTGCTGATTGCAGGTGTACATCTATCGACATAATATGTATCCCTATTTATTTTTTTCACACTCGTGACATGAAGGCAGAAATAAATTAGTTGCTTTTTAACTTGATTTCTGCGGCTATTTCTTCAGCATGTTCCTTCTTGAGGGCCGAACTTGCATTTTTCAAGTCGATGCCTTTGCCACCGTAAATGTCCTCATTGTAAACACGATTTTTCTTCCTCATGGTACCGTGGAATCTGTCCCAAATGGTGGTGTTGAATCCAAAATTGACGTGAAAGTACCTATGAATCGAAAGCAGACGTGAGATTCAGATAAAGTTTGAGAGAACTGTACTTTACTTCTCTGTCACATTTTCTAGTCTCAAATGCAGACCTCGATATAGGCTAAGTTAGGTTTGGTTAGGCAAAGTATATATATAGTCTTAGATCTTTTCAGAAGAACTGATTAGTCTTACTCTTAGAAGAAGACACTCGACAAAAGTATCTTAAGACAGTTTACAATAGTATCTTACTCGATTAAAGTATCTTAAGATATTCGACTAAATTTGGTGGAGTATCATGCCAGATTTGTCCATATATTGAAACAGGTATGACATATATGAAGTCATATTATTATGGCCAAATTCATATAAATCTATATTGACAATTCTAAGTATGGCGGTATATGGAACCAAATATGGCCATATCCAATTAATTTATATATGGATATTTTCGGATATAGCCATACATGACTTCTCTGTAGCATGATCATATATGTAGAATGTTGTAAACGAACTTACTGGTGATGATTGTCATGAAAGGTGACATTAGGCACCCATGGCCAAAATGGATCCATTTCAATCCCCGAATGATTGATAAGTCCATAGTAAAAGATGAAGATCAATGTGCCAAGGTAGACGACTATATACATAACAAGAAAAATCAGACTATACATTTGAATGAGGTTATACAAAGCAAATTTTATTTGGATACATAATTTATGAAATAAGAAATCGTTGCGGAACTTTGGTATGTTTGTCTTAAAACATTGCTTACCAGCATGGAGTGGTACTGTGAATACTGGTAAAACCATTGCCACTTGAAAGCAGACAAATTCCGTTGGATGCATTGCTGATGCCGAAAATGCTGTGGGTTGTTTGTAGTAGTGATGCCACTTGTGGAAGTTTTTGTAAAGGAATGGCACGTGCATCAAACGATGAAAGTAATAGGCAGCTGCATCCTGATAACGTACATAGCACGTTAATATCGTTTAATTTGTGATAAGATTGATATAAAATATTTGACTTACTTGGTACAGAAAGTGAATAGGGATTTGCAGGGCCAGCCATGCCCAACCGTATTCATCTGGCTGGAAGTAGATTTTAGATGTACCGCCATTATAGATGTAACATGCTAATGTGCCAAACATAAGCCCACCTGTGTTTTGGTATAAAAAAAAACATTAATTGCCTAAATTGCTGGAACTAGACATCTAGGGTTGAGTTGTCCCTCTGGTAATTTTAATATGTGAATTTCTTTGAAAACGATTTTTCTGTTTCTTTAATAAAATTGTTGGTTTGGAAAGGGCCTCGAGAGGGTACTTACATTACATGTTGGAGAATGATTCCAGGAATGGGAATCATTCCAGACTAATTGTTAACATTGTTGGAATGAATTCTTCGAATCAATCACGTTGGTTTCGCTGCGCTCGCATATAGAGGAGCATGGAAGAATTGTTCAAATTGAGCATAATGATTGGTTTGCTGCTATTCCCCATTTTTTTGTCTGCATTTTTTCTTTGCTATTGTGCGATGCCCTGCATTGCACGGGTGCATGGACGTCTAAGTGTTTGTTTTCAGGAATCATTCTCCAACATGCATGTACCTTAAGCTCGTGTGAATTATGCTTAATGGGCATTTTTCACTTACCAAATCCTACATTTATAGAACCTAGAACTATTTCATGACGTTCCAATTCTGGTGTCAGGAATTTTCCCGGTTGACACTTCCATTCCTCGGATCTATCCCTGCGTCGAATGTAAAAATACCACTGAAACAAAACAACTTGGTGTCATTCCTGAACACCGGAAATGTGAATTACAACCATATAAAATTATACCTGCAAAAACCCGCAAACGGTGAAGAACATGGTGTAAGAAAATAGCATGTCCATCAGTAGAAAACCTGGAAGTCCTTGAAGCTTGAAGGCCTCCAAAGACCATTCTTGTGCATTCGAGTCTACAACTTCCGGTCTTAAACCACCAATGTCAGTTTCGTTCCCTTTAAAATACTTTATGAAATGAACCAATATGAAAATCCAGTCACCTATGAGAAAACAATTTGATTAAAAAAGTTTCAAATAAAGCCTTTTTTATAAATTATTTTTTAATTTAATTTTGGAAACTGTTAAGATCAAATGGAATGTGCGAGGACCTAGCATAAATATTCTATTATTTGTTTAAATTGTTTGTTTATGTATACGCATATTCCATTTCATGGTAAAAAGTCCGTAAAGTTTACCAGACCCTCTACAATTATAAACTTTATAGACATATAATGTATATGAAATGGAATATACACATACATAAACAAAAAAAAATTAAACAAATAATAGACTATTTATGCTAGGTCCTCGTACGTTCCATTTGTTTCCAATAGTTTCCAAAATTAAATTAAAAAATAATTTAGAAAAAATGGCCATGTCTGGTATGCAACCCTCTTAAGTTGCACAAAACTAGGGCCTTTGAGGCTAAAAAATATTAATAGAGGGTTAAAGCACAGTTCTGCCCAAAAATGCAATGGAAATTTAAATAAACTGGACACATGTATTCATTATGCCTAGTCCACACCAAGTTTCACACCATGTTTCAATGGTGTGGCATCGGTTTGGACATCTTGTTTTACAAGCATGCTGCACCATAAAGGTATCCCAAAATTTAATCATGAAATTGTTTCCTTGATATGGACTAGGCAATAGACACATTACACCTACAGCTGTATTTAAATGCTAAACACTTTGCTATGCATTGTATAATAAAATAAGATTAAATTAGAAAAAAAATCTTACCTCTCATAGATGACCCCGCAATAAATATGAGTATGGTTCCAAAAAACGTTCCCATGTAGCTGGGCATAACATCCCATAGTATGTCCAAGGTTTTGTACATGTGACGGTACCAACTGCCCTCGTACATCTCAGTATGAGGCAGTTTTTTATCCTTTTTTGTCACTCCATTGCTTACTGCTTTTTTCTTAGCCGACATTTTTTTTACTATTTAATTCACGTTAACCTTATTTTTATGTATGAATTGGTCTCTGGCAAAAGAACACTGGAAACATCCACCAGTTTGACCTTAAGCTTTAAGCAGGATTACAGATATTAGCTGGCCTTTGATCATATGGTATCTTGATAACTTTTTTCATATGCCATATCAGTGCCATGTGAAGTGAAATTGTTGTGAGCTAATGCATGATAAACGACATTGCAAATATGTCATTACGTGTTCTTCAAAAGACACTACAATCTCTATCTCTCCCTAATGCATCAGTATTGTGTGATCTGGTTACGTCATAACGATGGCATATTATCTAATATCTAAATCCATTTATTCATTAAAATACACGTGAGTTTAATCTGTTGCTAACTTGGTTTTGATTGACCTTCAGTGTAAAGTATTTGAACTGCACGTGTCAAGTGCATCCACTATCAGTTAAAACGTGACATACTTAATGGTATGTCATTATGACAATGTTATTTTAAAATGTTATACAGGGAAACCTGTGAATAGCGCAGCCCTTGGGACCGAACTACTTGGGAGGGATGTGCTATATGAAGGTTCAGCTAAAGTGTTGACAATAATGAATCAGATATTATTATCCTAAGATGCACAAATATATATGTTGCAATTTTAAATGGTTTTTAACATAAAACAAAACCAAACAATACATATAGAAATCAAATATATGTCAAATCAAATATAGAAGTCAAAAAATGTCAATATTTAAGCTTATCATATTTCATAAACATGTACAGTGTATCACAGTATTTCTGCTCGGGTGGAAAAATTATATATGGCATACATGGATCAATGTATGGCTTTATCCGAAAATACCCGTATATACATTTAAATCAATTTGATATGGCCATACTTACATCCATATACCGCCATAGCTAGAATTGTCCAAACGTGGATGTGTCCATGTACGAGGACCTAGCATAAATATTTTATTATTTGTTTAAATTTTTTGTTTTATGTATATTCTATTTCATGGAAATATGTCTGTAAAGTTTATAATTGTAGAGGGTCTGGTAAAAAACTTTATGGACATATTTCCATGAAGTGGAATATGTACTTAAACAAAAAATTAAACAATTAATAGAATATTTTTGATAGGTCCTC
>JAQGCC010002683.1:0-17559 GCA_034698905.1 Xestoiulus laeticollis | reverse complement strand
ATGTCGGTATGGGAGGAGCCATAGCGCGACCGACTTTGCGTGCAAAACGAAAAAAGTCTATGTGCATGCGCACTCACAGATTTCTGTCGCAAAAACGCGTAGTGAGAATATGGCATTACTGACCTCTGTTGGTAAAACCGAATCGGATTATTGCTTTTATTTAAATTCTACCCACTTCTTCTGCGCTTCATACATGTGTATCAAATGAAGGAATGCTTGGTGAGCAGAGGTTTTAAACTGCAGTTGACCACAGTTTGACCAGAGGTTAAGTTTAACCTTCGTTGGTAAAACGGGCCATTAGAGGGTTACATATACCCAGAATAAGCTTTATTTTCTAAATTATTTTTTAAATTTAATTTTGGAAACTGTTAGGAACAAATGGAATATACGAGGACCTAGAATAAATATTCTAAAATGTGCTTATATTTTTGTTTCATGGATATTTGTATTCCATTTCATGGAAATATGCCTAAAGTTTATAATTGTAGAGGGTCTGGTGAACTATATATATATATATATATATATATATATACCTAAACAAAAAATTAAACATATGATAAGAATATTTAGGCTATTTCCTCGTACATTTCATTTGTTCCTATCAGTTTCCAAAATTAAATAAAAAAATAATTTAGAAAAAAGGCTTATTCTTGTATGCAACCTATAGCTCTTAAACTATTTTTTCAGTAAATCATCTGCTATATCCTAAACCTCTTGATCTAACTTGACTACCTTAATCATGCTATTATTTTGCAATTATTGTTTTCAATTCATAGGAATTGGCTACACTATTGTACACTTGAATACATGAGCATAATTCATTATGCATGAAGAACAACTCCCAAATTTCATTAAATTTACCAAGTGGTGACATTAAACTTAAATGCCAACTTTTAACGCCCTTCCCTCGTGTCATATAAAACCTCTGCTCACCAAGCATTCCTTCATTTGATACACATGTATGAAGCGCAGAAGAAGTGGGTAGAATTTTAATTTAAAATGGTCCTTTTTCTATGATCTCCATACTTCACGTATTAAAGTAAGGTTTCCATCCCCCCAGTTTCCAGTGCCATGACGTCACGGATGAATGGATCCATGGCAAACTGGCCAATTTCGGTGTTAATTTCATTTCATTAAATTTGCTCACAGGATAATCGGTTACGATCACAAAAAAAGCGAATCAGGAGATGACGGGTGGTTTTAGGACTGTTGCTCTGATTGAAATTACGAGATCAACAAATCAAATGTTTTACTATGGTACAAGGTGGCTCCGAAATTTATTCAAGGAGATGTTCAATTCTGTTTACCACCCTGTATAGCAGCATAACAATTGTTAAAATATAAATAAATATTCTATCAATTCTCCATCCTTGGAGAAATGGTCTAATGTGTAGTTTGGCTTGAAACACATGTTCGATGCATATTTCAATGTCATTGATCAAGTTTCATGCATGACCCAATTTTTCTGGAAAAAATTGAGAGGCATCCTGCATATATTTTAACGATCCATCCCCGTTATTGATCTATTAAAAAAAAATGTCAGAATGAACACTCCTTTTTTTGTCTAAACAGCAGGCAGTCGACGTTGATATGGAGGTGTGGATGCGAGGTTGATTTCCATGCACTAATGGTATAGCTTTAATCTTAGGCTTACCTGTGATGCATGGGTGTTCTGCTAAGAAATGAGCCTTTAGTCCACGCAATGTCTTGATAGTTTCTATTTCCTTAGGTTCCTCAATGGCCGAGAATATGGAGGCTCCGATGACCAGAAAAAGGACGTAAAACGCTGACAAGACAAGCAGACGTACGGTGCTGCGGCTCAGTAGCCCCATGGTCTTGCCTCCATTCGGCAAAAGGCCAAAAATGCTGCAGAAATGGGCGATAGTAGGATGCAAATAGGAGGAGAATTCTATTGATTTTTATCCTGTTTTACCACAGTGCTGCAGCAGCACTGTACAGCTGTACGGTGTATACGTGAGAGTGTGCACTGCAGTTTATCCGTGGCATTCAACAACTTGCGGAGGTGCAATATGGAAGCAGGAAAGGCTGTTTGCTTTTACCTTCTAGCCTCAGTATTATAAAAACGATTTTTTTACCCGTTGTTTTTCTCTAACGTAATTTCCTAGCCAATCATTCGCATTGAGATGTATCACGCAACGAAAAATAGCACTTGGCTCAACCAAGTCACACCTACGTCTTGCTTGTGGTTAACTATTTATAACAGTCGAGGCTTTTCTCGGTTATTTTTTTTTTTTGGCAATGTGTTTTTTTTTTACTAGGAATATATCATTGACTCATATCGCGGAAAAAGCTTTTCCTAAAAAAAACTGAAAAAGATTAAACGCTCGTCTTCAAGTGTTCTAAGACGCGGTACCTGGCATCGTTCCCAAATGGTTTCTGTAAATTGATAGGATGAGTTCGAGGAAATAATGCAGTTTGGAGAATAACATTTATAGCTTTCCTACTCTATATGATACTGAAATTAGTTTATTTCTTATAAACTGGTTTACCTCCAAAGTTTGCACCAAGGCTATCTGGTCTCATAATGCAAGTAAATTGGAAAACAAGTGTGGGCTTTTTTTTGGAATTGGTAATACATGTATGCATTTCTTCTCAAGACTATACTCAAGGGTACGATGATAGTGCCAGTGGGAATAACAAGTTCGGTTTTTAATTAATATGAGAAAGATGCTTAAAAACTGAATGAAACTATGAAATAAATTCCTCTCCATGGAAGTTTTCTTAGGGCTGGTTGCACCAACTATGATGAACATTTATAGGGCTTACTAACCTGAGGTTTGAATATACAATGTAGCTCTGGTTAGCTGTTTGTGTTGGACCAATAACCCTTGAAGAAAATTAAAATACCTATGGTTATGGATCCATTTGGGTTATAATTAACCTTCCTCTCCATTTTTTTCCTAATCGGCCGTGCTTGTGCAATGCAAAGGTGGATTAACCTAGTGTGTTATACATTACATCAGCTAGGTTAACCCTAGGTTATTCTTAACCTATATTGGTGCAACCGGCCATTAGCATCAACAATGATGCGACATTTATAGTTCAGTGATACAGTTAATTTTCCAATACATTATGCAGAACACTATTTCAATTACAGACGTGTATTTGCGATATTTTATTCATATTTAACTGTAGACTATATATACAATGTACTAATACAGCATCTCCAAGTTGAACCTTTATTGCGAAAAATAGCCTATATTTTAGCAAATAAATCAAAATTAGTATTGAATGAGGTTTCTTTTTTCAAGCTATAGTAATTGTATTTTATTGAACATTGGTTAAAATATGCAATTGGGAGCATTTATTACCACCCTATACATGTACATGATTGTAAGCTAATTAGGATATCCAAACTGCGAGCCAAAAGTTATAACGAGAATTTAACAGCGGGTCAACACCCTCACCCATATCATTTGCCAAAACCAAGAAAAAAAAAATGTTCTTAATTTCTTAGATATCTATATATACAAAGTATGTTGGGTGCCTGTCCTTCATCAACTTTAAATATAAAATTAGGGCTTTGAGATAGGAAAATATTTAATGAGATGATGAGCACCATTACCTAAATCTAAATTTAAAGAAAATTGATTCGATTTGAAATTAAAAAGGGAAAATCTGTTGGAATATCACTCTTGACACTTATGGTAATTTCGATATGTAATTTACTCGGTATAAAAATAAGAGAGTAAAAAGGCTTATACCACCATACATGTAGGTGGCCCGCATGCCATTAGTTGGACATCCCAATTATAGGCGATGCAATGCACGGTAATTAAAGAAAAAAATTGTTCAAGGCAATTCCTTATTTTTAATGTTCAGGTAATAAATTGTTGTTTAATTAGCAAAAGTTTACATGCTTATAAATCATACGATAAGCAACCATTTTGAAATTGTATAAACATTGGTAAACTTTGTCAACATCTTCAAAGCAAATGCAGATTTTGCCAACCTAGGAAATATTTATTTAGTGACAATTGCAAGATGAATGTGGGTTTGTTAAAATATTTATTTTTCTTTGATTGTCTGCAGTGTGAGCAGCATCTTCATGATCTTCCTACGCAGCATCTCTTTCCATCATATCTTTCGTTATCTTTTGACTATCTACTCTGCATGAACAGCCATCTGGTGATCGTTGGCTATACTATCAAAACTCCGCCATCTTGAGAATCTTTCTGTTATACCTACCAACTGTTATTTTACCTGAGAGAGGTCAACGTGTTTTTAGCCGTGGTCCCAGATCATTACGAAAATTGATGATCGCATTCGTAAAAACGAAGAAAAATGTGTTTTTAACTTTAAAATTAAGGAAATCCACAAAGGATGTCTCCCTTCCCCATGTCCGCTTTTACTAACCTCCATTCATTCAATTTGAATGTCCCAGACTCCAACAAAAATTTTCAAAATAATTAAAAACAACTGATAGTTAAGCATTTTAAAAACTTTTTACGTGTTGGTGAAAAGGTTTGACAAGAGCGACGAACATTTTCGTTGAATTTCTCCTAAAATTTCAGAATTTCATATTATATTTAATTGTTTCATAAAGCTAGGAAAATTTCCCGCTAAGGCAGTCGATGCAGTTTAATATATTTAATAAATAAGCTAGTAGAAATTCCTCTAGAAAGTGGGGGTCTTACCAAAAAATTAAATGTCTTTAGACTTAACATTCTTATAACACGATTCTAATTTAACTTTTGGTCATAAATTTGAAGATATTTGGAAAACAAAATGCCTTAGTCTTAAGTCTTAAAACTGTCATCTGCAATAAAAAAAAGTGTTTATTGTTTTTTAGCTTATCTGATATGGATTGCGAGAACAAAACTGCAATTATTTCATTCAGAGGACAACTCAAGATTTTATGTGAACTTAAAGATGATGGCCAAAAACAAATTAGTGGTATTCAAAAATGATTGTAAGAAGTTTATTCTTAAAATGACCCAATACAAGTGAACTGGTTGTCAAAAAATTTTAAAAATAAGACTATAGCTAAGACAGATTTTTTTATAGTCTTAGCCTAATTGTTTTTAAAAAAAATCTGAGAAATTTGTAAAACATGTGTTAACACTAGTACACACTGTGCTCTTATAAAAGTAGTATTACTATTAAATGTGTTTGCAGGTTTGCAAATTCGTTTCTTAATTATGGTCATGTGAAGAAGCACATAATGTAGGAAGTAAATGTATACCTGGAACAAGGTGGACCTGGAACAAAATGGAGATATGAGTTTCAATATGGCGGCGTTCAATCAAGCTTCAGTAAACAATCGCATGACGTCGATATTGAGTGTTATGTGAAAAACGCTAGGATGAAGTTATTTCGGTGATAGTTGTGTTATTTTCGAGTTAAAATGTTATTTAAGGCTATCTATATTCGTGTATGTTTGTTGACTTTAATAACTGTGTTACAAGTAGATGTTGTTAAAAGTTTACATTTGCGTGGGACATGGAAAACCAGCGAATTCTTTCATTTTTTGGTGAAATTCGGCTTTCAACGAACGATCCAACACGATCGCTCTAATACCCAAGGGCATATATTCGGAAACATCACGTCTGCTTCCAATGTAACGTACCCTTTGACTTTTGTTGTTGTTTACAAGACTTATTTCAGTGAATACTACGGAAATAGATCGAGAGCTTTGAGGGACGAAGCATGTCGGGCCATGTTTCAGAAGATAGACTCAATAGCATATGACTCGCAATGTTATCAAAATAACACTGAAGACTTCCTCCGGAGAATTCCCTGTCCGAAAAACGGTGTTTGTGTGGACGAAGATCAACCGCAATTTGTTGTTCCTGGGTACCAGTTCACCTATGGAGTTCAGGACATCAACCAACCTAGGTTTGTACATTTAAAATACATGTATTCAAATGCTGCAAAGTAGTCACGTCATGGATTGCTTTGAAATTCGTGTATCTTAAATTGTGGCAAACCTGACACGTATTTTACAAGTTCCCAATATGTGTCGCACCATCATAAAACATAAAAAATGGAGCATTTTTATGGAGCCAAGGCCATTTGAGCTATGCATTTATTTGCACGCTTCATTACACAATAATGTCATGCTCTAAATGGATTAGCATTCGGTGGAAACTACAGGTGTACTGTAATTCTATTCTATACGCCTACACATATAAACATTGTTTATGCATGTAGGTATACGTTGATAAATTTTAATTTGTCTGTGGACTTCAAAATGTGACATCTATGTGTGTGCTACATTGGCTATGTCAATTAAGCACTTATTGGCATTGGTTCAAGGAAAGTTCCTAGTTCCTCGCACCTAATTCACTTTGGCCATGCATATATTGCCAAATGTTCGGTTGTTTCCCCTTTGCATAACTTTCCGGTCACCCATTAATTTTTTTCCCAGAATTTAAGCCACAAAGCTGGTTTGTTTAGTAGTTATGTCATCTGCCTGACAATTAGGATACCTGGGTACAGACATTGTGGTTTGGCTAGTTTACATTATTGTATTGGTTATCAAAAGTAAAATCCAGAACTTTTATTACATTTCTAAAGGCTAATTGGGTGGCTAATATAGTTACAGAAACAGTTTTCTTAATCAGGTAACAGATTAGCTTGATTATGGATTGCAAAATTACAACGTCTGAATTTAGTTTTATTATAATGTGCATTGTATTTTAATTTAATCATTGCGATTTACTTATAACAGGTTTTGGTACATAAGTATGGTTGCCTGCTACAGGAATAGACATCCGAATAATTGCACATGGACTCATGCCACTGACATAGATGATGTAATTGATTACAACATTTGGCTAGTCAATGGAAATCCTTACACGAGACACCAGAATCCTTTTGAATATGAATTTTCCTTTGAGAAACAAGTGGGTGGCAGTTTTTTCATTTTGTAAATTAGTGACGGCGTTGCGGTATCGAGATTTTAATTTTTACTTTTCTCTTGTATTTAGGATACAGTCGAAATTTATTTGATATTTGTTGTGCTGTATTTAGGACTGGTTTCTGTACAGCTTTATGTTGCTCTTAATCAACGTCATCCAATAACGCACCTGTTTACAGCCACTATTGCACTGCAGCTGCTTGGCTATATCTTGCATTTGACGCATTCACTCATATTTGCATATGATGGAGATGGTATCGAAGGCATCGATGTAACTGGAGACATTTGTGATATACTTTCACAGGTAATCATTTCTAAAGCATTATATGTAATTATTAAGTTTTCCCGCCTAGAAAGTCACATTTCTAGGAACAAAATCACATTTTCTATGGATTTCAACCATAAGAATATTTGAATATGCATAAGAAATAAGATAATAGCTATACTTATTTAGGCTTTTTATGCAGGCTGTAATTTTTTTGAATTTAAGAGCCATTGATTATGACTACATGTACTATAATGAGACGAGTAAATGCCTATGTATTTATTAAATGGGTTGTTTTAAATCCGCATGTTGCATTTGTTAACTGTAGGCTACAATCACCAGTTTCTATATCTAATTGCTTTTAACAAATTTTCCTGCATATGAGGTTTTTAAACGGTTTTTCCTTGAAAATCTTTTGATAAGGGTTCTACTGTACTTGAAATGTCAGTGTCATTATTATTTAACTTTTGGTGGTTTTATGGACATGAATATCAGTTTTGATTTACTTTATGTTGAGCTTTCAATATTTTGTACTTTTTCAGACCACATTTGTGTTAGTGCTATTATTGCTGGCTAAAGGATGGGCAGTAACGCACCGTGAACCCACGTGGAAGTTACTCATATTGCTCATATGGGTGATTTTTCTGGTCATTAACTTACTTTTGTATGTTTGGAGCAGGGTAAGTTTCAATTTTTCATATAACTTCTGCTTTATGTGATCAACCTCTTATTTTTTGCATTACATATTTTAAAATTGTTATATAATTTGAATATGACGCCTTCTTATAGGTGGAAGTGGATGTTATTGAAGATGTGGACGAATACCAGACATGGCCCGGTTGGTTCACACTCATTCTTCGCGTTGGAATGATGCTGTGGTTTCTGTGCGAATTGAAGCAAACAATGCAGAGGGAAAGAAGCAAAACCAAGCTGCAATTTCTTCTTCATTTTGGAGCCAGTAGTCTAGTCTGGTTTATATATCTCCCAATAATGGCTATTGTGGCCATTAATATTTCCGCATTATGGAGGTTCAAGCTCATATTAGGCAAGTTGATATTTAATTGCAAGCATCTATGAATGTGTCGCAATTAAGGAGTTAAATTACAAATCTATGCAAAATATGAATACAAATAATATATAGATGCTGAATTTCTGTTTCGAAAATGTCATTTCTAAAAAAAATATCTACTAATATCTGGAAATTTTCCAACATAGGTATTTCAGCTTCTGTCAATTTCTTGGCATTTGCCTCAATGAACCATTTATTGTGGCCTGTGCGACACGAGTCGTATGTCCACCTGAGTAATTCCACGACAGCAGCAACGGATGAATTGGAAGAATTCAACGAAGCCCCACACGTGATTAATCAAAAGAATTCATTTATTCGCCACGGTAATGCCCTTTCTTGAGGAACGAGAGCACCTCCAAGCCCTCATTAGTGAGATATAAGGTGCTAATATTGTATTCCGAAGTTAACAGTGGTGCAGCTAAGTTCGTTTAGACAGTGAGATTTTCCCCCTACATAATATTGTCTACGTGCTGCTTTTTCCATCCATTTTGTTATCACGGGATTGTTTTTCTTGATTGCTGTTGTATTCTTGAATGCAGTTCTTGAACGACTGCAGTTCCTTTTGGCAAAGTCGCCAATCTTTATGCTCAAATATGCATTCCTACACGAAATTGGAAAGTATTAATGAGAGAAATGTGCATCGTTCTAGTGCTATACAGAGTACTGTGTTTGTAAGACGTCGACTGAAGATTTTACCTGAACGGCGTGATGTAAATCCAGGCAACCTGTCTTGATTATTGCTTGGCTAACTTGATCAAGCGGTTCATCGTCGGAAGTATTCTAAATGACATACAAATAGGTTATGATGTCAGTATCACCATCGAGATACCAGATTTTTAGAAATCTGAAAAGTGCCATTGTTGAGGATTAACGAACATGCACCAATGTTTTCTTCATCAAAATTAGGCTGTCGCCGTTTAGAAAATAAGTAAAATCGTCCTGAAATCCATGAATTTGGCCGTACTTTTGTGAAAACATATTTTGTAGATAAAACGTATTGATATAACAAGTGGTTGTTTGAAGAGTAGTGTCACTGGTTCCTTATTCAAGTTTATATCAATTTTCTTCAACAAATTTTCATTAGTAGGCTACTACCAGCTCTATTGACTGGCTTTTTTGGTATCATTCTAAAGCTTCAAGAAGATAAGTGCCAAAAAGTTTGTGTGATGATTTTAATTCAGCCCTTGATATCTCATTTACAAGGATAGTTAAGTCACAAGAAAATACAAAAAATAGTATTTAAATTTGCTCAAAATCACTTAACTCGTCATAAATTTTGAATATTTTCCACATTAGAAATAAAATTGATCCTTTTTTTGACCTATCGAAATATAACAAGGACCTAATGTATTTATAGTCTAAATTAAGGAAAGAGAACAAAATCTTGGAGGATAATGTAACATTTGCTCGTAACAGTATAGACTCACTTAACTAAACAGTTTGATCTCCGGGAAATTTTCAGGAGTTAATTTTTTTATTTTGTACTGTGAGCGTACATTGAAAAGTTTTAACTTGTAGTAGTGTTTTTTATGGTTTGTTGTGTGTAATTAAATGTTTTAAATGTTCAACTTTGTTTTCATCATGTACATGTATTCAGTCCTGAATCTATAATGGTTAACAGTGAGTAATACTGTATTTAAAAATAAAGTTGAATATTATTAATTTTTTTGAAAAACGATTGAAAAGTAGATTGAATGTACATGACACGTCTGGTTGAAAAGAGAATGATGGAAATTGAACGTGTGGGTAACATTGGGAAATATTTGGTGATGTTTGATGTCAGTTGAATACGATATACAAATAGTATGCAAAAGAAGGAATAATGTGTAAGAACGCAAGTTATAGAATAAAAATTAAATTTTGGAGCCAGTCGTTTCCATGTAAATATCAGCATACATGTAGTTACTCTAAAAATTCTTTCAGAATTAATTTACCTTAATAATAATAATAATAATAATAATTTAATTCCTCGATCTTTAATACAATTGCAGATATTAAGCTGAATTCACATCACTTTGAAAGAAAGAATTTTGTCTGTGCACTTGCACCAAGGCAGCGCTGCATAAAACTCAATTTTATTAAATACCTGAAGCTTTTTTTTAAAAAAAAGAATGTGATGACAAAGAAGATAATTTATTTACAAGATATCGTGGGTTTGTCTTGCGTTTGCATTTTACGGGAGACAAGCCCTCAACCATAGAAATAAAGATTTTACAATAAAAACAGTTGTAGTTTATACTACAGTAGATAAATTCTTCTGCGTCATCACATTTTTTCTTTTTATAAAAAGTTTCAGGGTAAAATTTATTTAGTTAATGTAGAGGCGCACGTGCACTGTGGTCAGTTTTATTTTTAAAGTGGTGTGAATTCATAATGAAGAAGTGAGCAAATTAAATTTATGTTTACGCATTCTAAAGCCGGCCACATTAAAAATCGGCCGAAATAAATTGCCACAAATTTCCGGAAATTTTTTTTTTTGAAGAACCAATTTGAATTTTTGCTACACATGTTATGAGGCAACAAATTTCGGATGTCGACACACACGTCGAAATTCCACGAAATTTAATTTCTGGAATTTATATCAGGCAAGAAATTGACTCGCGTGTGGCCAGTTTTATTCATCGATATCTAGACGAAATAAAATTCGGAGAGGTCAAGTTGCGCTTCTGATGTGACGTGTTGTGTTGGATGCGTACGTAACACGCCTACTTTACCGGGCAGGACCAATTAGAAAACAGCATTTCGTGTACGTGTATACCCTGTGGATAACTTTAAGCCCCAGGCCACACTAGGCTGGAAACGCGCGTTTGACTAGCCTCTAACAAGGCTTTTAATTAAAAAAGAATTTTCGCACGAGATATTAATGTGCAAATTTAATACTTCTAGAATTTAAATAAAATTCGATGCCCTGTTTGAGACTTGCCAAACGCACGGAAACCGCCTAGTGTGGCCTGGGGCTAAGTCCCAGGCTATGTACAGTATACAATACCTTGCTGGAAATTAACGCGCGTTTGGCTAGCCTCAAACAAACATTCGATGCCCTGTTTTAGGCTAGCCAAACGGGCGTTTACAGCCTAGTGTGGCCTGGGGCTAAGGAAGCCAAGATCGGACATATGTTATTGTTTAATATTTTGTTGTTACAATATACCCCGTATCTCCGACTCTCCGTAATTTGTCCGTCGAATATGCAGACAAAATACAGATTGCGATCTACTACTACATAATTTACAGCAAATAAAAACTATGTGGTCGATCGGCCTATTTTCAACATCATTGGACAAACAAATAAGATCTTGATTAACATATTAACTCATAGTTTTGAATTATCGAGGCGCCATAAGTATTAATTTAATATTTATATTGAAGCAGAAATTACCAACCATTTCGTCGCGGTTTCGATCTGAAACAGAAGCTGCATTCGGATATTCAGCATGAACTTTGTCCTCTAGTTTCGATCTGAACAAGGTGTATAACAGAAGTTGCATTCGGATATTCAGCAGGAACTTTGTCTTCAAGCTTGCACATTGAAAATTTCTGCAATTCGTCTGCGTCAATGATTAGTAGATTACCTGATGTTATGTATTATTTTTTCAAAAGCGGACATCTTGAATCGAGATGTGAAGAATAAAGAAAGGTAATTTGTTTGTTTGTTATTCAATCTAGTGTAACATTATTGAAGATTATGAAAATCAATATGTTATTTCTTTATTGTTGTGCACAGAATCGAAATAATTTAGATTTCCATAAAAGATGATATAAAATGGCTTATTTTCCGATTACTTGCGACGAGATTAAATCCTGGATTTGGAACACATTGGGAGAGGAGGAAACCAATTCTGTTGAAGTGATCAAAAGTGTTGTGGATCAAAATGACATAGATGGCAAAATGTTACTTTTGCTTTACAAGTATCCGCACGAAATTCAGCATTTGCTTCCAAATCTTCGAACAAGATTATTGTTTATGAATGCTTTAGATGTCCTGATGAAGACTGTGGTAAGCATGTCTGGTTTTATAACAACTAGTGTGTTACGAGTGTGGCATATGTAGTTCTTGAATTTAACATAAATATATCTACATGTATCCTGGATGCACATGATTGGTGATGGATATCTATGGAAATTGTATGCCTAAAAAGAAAAATGTACCCATTATATATATCATGTTTGTGAGATGTGTTTGTGAATAATAATATATGATGTTGGAACACAAATATAAAATATGTATTAATGCTAATGCATGGATTCCTTTCAAAATGTAGGGTAAAGATCTACCAGCTTCCTTGATGTCCTACGATGTCCATACAAGTTCGCTTCTCTCACATTTGACCAGCAAGTCTAAAATTGCGAGCAGCGATGTCGATTGCAACCTAATAGGAAACGATGAGCATGGTTATCCCACGCCTCAGCCATCATCTGTTGATGATAGACGCTCGGATGTTCTCGAAGACATGTCAGAAACTGCTGCATCACCTGCAGACATGATGATTCCTTGCGGTGCCCAGAATGATGCTCAAGAAAAAGTACGACAAGAGATTCCAATGCCTGTGCCTTTACCGGTGTTTGACCACGTCCTGCAACAGGCCATTGCTAATGGGCGATTGAGGGACAGATGCATCCGTTCTAGGTATTTTATGAAAAGGAAAATAGTTGTATGTACTGATAAAATACATATTTTATTGTGCTTATATAAGAGGTGTTTTTTTTAAATTCTCATTGATATAGGCTTGCCAATGCGTGTGCTCGATTCTACTTCAATTTGAAAATATACCCATCGCAAATGGATTATCACAAGATCTGTGAAAAACTGGTGGAGAAATATCCTGAATTGAAGGATGCACAACCGAGGATAAGGTCGCAGCCTTGGGCAAGTTCTTATATAATACCTGTATAACATAACATATGTAGTTTTATGTAAACTGTAATATTATATTAAAATTGTAGGAGGAAATTATTCTTAAAATATTACTGATATAACGGGAAGAAAATATTTAGCAATCTTCAAGTTATGTTTATTTCTTTTCATTTAGGGTCATCTTAAAAAGTCATTAAGCATGGCATTTTGTAATGTACGAAGGATCATGAAAATGAAAGATTTGACAAATGCTCGTCATATGATCAGTTCCATCCAAAGGCGATACAGGGGATTTGGCAAAGATGGGCAGCGGTTGTATGTTCAGCCGATAGGGAGACATTCGGTATGTAATTTGCACATTACATAATGATACAATAAACTTTTAAGTAACTAAAGTTTTAGATATGGGTTCGTAAACTAAACACAATCAAACTCATGAAACTCATATTTAAACACGGCAACACTTAGTTTGCCTTGCTACTTTAAAACCTGGTTAAATGTGTCTTGAATTAATTAACAAACATATTCTAGTATGCGGAAGAATCTGATTCCTCTTGTTCTAATGAAGAGTCCTCATCTATTTCCCCATTAAAAAGTAAGATCTCTAAAATTTGTTTCTAGCTTGCAAGAACATGACTTTGCAGGGATACATAAAATCTGAGAAAATCTGATAACCATAGTTTTTATTCTGAAATTGTGCAGGTGACGTTTTTTCAAGCCCTCCTCCTATTCCGACTTTTAACTCAGACTTACAACGAGCTATTGAAATAGGCAGACTAAAGGAACGGCCATGGTCTTCACAATTTTTCAGGCGTTGTGCTAGATTTTATAGCAAATTGAAGCCTTATCCAAGCCGACGTGACTATAAAAACATAAGCGAGCATTTGGCCAAAACATTCCCAGATGTAGGGCACTCGGTAGGTGTCGATGTAAAGTTTTGTAAAATCCGGCTTTCAGCTAATGATCGAATTGCATATTCACGAAAGATGCAATTGTTTTGGTAGGGACACATCAAGCACATGCTCAGCCAATATATCAGGAGTCACCGTCAATCGTCCAAACTGTGGAAGTTGGATAAACAGCAGCGAGCACGAATGTTAACTTTGGAACTTTCGGGAAATAAGGCAAGTTATCTGTTATAATTTTCCAACTTTTTTTAAAATCAAGAAAAGCACAATTTGAAAAATTAGGATCATTCATTTTCTTTACCCTCTAGAGTCTAGATGCAAAAAAAAAAACTCTAATTCCAAAAGTTGTCAATCCAGTGATAAATTTTACTTATCTTTAAGCAGACTTTTCCCCAAGTTACTGTAAAAGAAGAAAATGAAGAAACTTCTGGAGGTCAATTAAAGCACTCTCATGCTTTTGAAGGATCTTCTGGTTATGAATTTCAAGGGGGAGGCAATTCAGAATCTAAAGTGAGTTTAACAAAAATCTTTGTCTTTTGAATTAATTAAAAACTGAATAAATTGTCTGGACTGAGTATATATGCTAAGTTATTTTTTCTACCGTTATGGAATTTAGGAAGCAGCCCAATGCAGTCCATATTTCACAAATTACGGAGAATCTGGATCTAATCGAATCACACCTTCTACACATTTGTTGGAAGCCAAACAGGTGGCTACATTTCAGAGTAATGGGCCATCCGATTCTTCGCTCTCTTACCCTGTTCCTTTGCCTCCGATGGATGAGGCCATGTGGAAAGGAATTCAAGAAGGTCAACTACAGGAAAAGAATTTGCGCAACAAGTTCATCCGATTGTGTGCAGGATTTTACATTTCGTTAAAAAGTTACCCTTCCAAGGAGGATTACAATAATATTTGTAGGACAATAATCACCCAATTTCCCGACTTTAAAGATCCTTCTCCATTGCCAGGATGTCCACCTTTTGTAAGTTTTGTATGAAGATTTTATTGAGAAACGTTCATTAGAAATTTTGCTAGTTTTGTAGAATTATGAATTATATACATGTACTATAAATACTCGACTAAACCCCGGGTCGTTCTCGTGCGTAATTGCTAGTGATTCCCTGGTTTCGACTAAACCCCAGGTGTTAGGGGAATTCCCTAAGTCAGGGGTCGGCAACCTTTTGAGACGGAATTAAGAGCCAAAAGTGATAATTTACAAAATTCCTCAGTTTTTAAAGAGCCACTTTTTGTATTATGGCGTATTATGGTTTATACACAACTTGACATCGAAAGAGCCACAACTTGATATGGAAAGAGCCGCAGGTTGCCGACCCCTGCCCTAAGTGCTTAGGCCTGACATTTTCTGATAGCTTTGCGCAGTGCATAGGGGATTCCCCTTATTAGTGAAATATCAGGCAAATAAAATACCGTTACCATATATACTTATTTCTGGCAAGTTTTTGTCATTTTTAATTTATTGATGCCAACTTTCAGGGAATAAAAAATAATGGTACTTTTCCGTTAGCCGGGCGCAACTAGTGCACTAGTAACCTGCGGCGCTGCCTAACCCACCCTAACCTATCCTATTTTATTCTGTGCGAGAATCCACCCTAAATAACCTATTCAAAACCATTAAATGTCTCTCGCACAGAATTAATCAGGATAGGTCAGGGTGGGTTAGGCAGAGCCGCAGGCTACTGGTGCATTGGTTGCGCCCGGCTAACGAAAAAGTACCGAAATAATAAACCCCTGATCAATGTTCTGTATTTTTTTTACTAAATCTCTTTGGGTTTATTTGAGTATTTACGGTATTGCTAAATTAATCACAAAAGAGCGGAAAGACAAAAAATATTAATGAAACTGCTCCTAACCCAATTGTTGAATGAAATATTCCTTCCAGTTTTTAGATATTTTAGTTTACGCTGCTTTTCAATATATAAAAAATGAGGAAATATATAAAATTTTATCACACAGGAAGTCTTGCTTAATTACAATTTTCTAAATATTTTTAGATTAAAGAAAAAAAAATTAAATTTGATAAAAACATCAAAGCCAAGATTTAAAAAAAAAATATTTTACAAGGTAAAACGTTATTTTTATGTCACCATGTTCCAATGTATCAATTTCATATTCCATTTGCAGATGCTTTTTAAAAAGGCACTTACTGCCTGTATCAGAAACAAAAGGAGGGATTCTGTTTCTCCATCTGCCTCTGTTGAATGGACAACACCTCAGGCAGACTCCAATCCTTCTCAAAGAAATAGCAGTACAACAGTAAAATTGGAACGATCTATGGATTGGGCATACTTTAATGCACAGACACCTCAAGGAGTAAGTATTAAGTTATGGTTTATGTTCTAATTACTACAGAAATTCGTTTACGTTTTATTACCCAATTCAAATTATATATTATTTAAAAATGTTAATTACATGTATGTACTTACAAAATAATTGATAATATACCGAACTTGTTTTCATATTGGCTATGATATAAAAAATATCAACTTTTCAAGTGACCTATAAATCTATCTGACAAGAAAAATGCCCATGTTGTTGTTTAGGCAAGCAGTTATCGAGATACAACAACACTGCCATGCCATTCGGGAATTTCCGGAATGATACCATTGACAGCATTTCAATCCATCGCCGAATCACATGGACGAGCGAGAAGTTTTAGCCAAAATAGGACATCGGAGACGGGTTCCAGCGTTTGCCCACTACCAACGATGGTGTTTCAGCCAGATGATACACCTGGATTTGTTAAATTTCATTGATAGCATGGGACGTGGTACAAATTACTGGTTAGTTTTTCGTCAGTGTTAAAACGCTGCTGGAAGCAGGCGAGCCTTACATGTCGAGAACTATTTTGCGGAATTGTGCTGATTTCTTTTGACTACGCTTTGGAATTTTGCCTGGAAGGACTGGCTATGTGAGTAACTGCTTGCTTCATCTACCCATTTGTTCAGAATGTTGATACCTGATAAATACACAATTATTATAACATTTTATATTACATATATAATTTTAAAAATACCCTCTAAATAGAAAGGTTGAGGCTTTTTTTTAATTTCACATAATTTCATCATATATTGTTTATTTTTTCTGATAAGAAGAAAACTTATCGGAGTCTAACTTAGCGGAAAGCAGAATTTGTGTTTGAGGATTATAATAAAAAAAAAGCATGTTTTATTCGAGAAATACTGTAGAAATAAAGTTTAGAAATATTACTTCGTACTTCTATTTTCTTGCTGTTCCTGATGGTTTATAATTTTGGCCACTATCAAGGACGGGGAAATGAAAACGTCCGACCAAATTACTATAGACCCTAATTAAAAAATTGGCGAGTGGATCAATGCGCACAGGAGGTACGCAGACGCCGCTTTGCAAGCATTTTTCCCCACGCGGGTGAACGCGGTTGGGGCAGTTTGCGGCCAATTTTAACGTGAAAACTCCGGTTTTGCGCAATAAAGCTTCAATTTTTTGTCCATGAATCTTTTCGATGCGTTTAAAAGGTTTGTTAAGTAATTTATTTTATATATTTATGATTTATAAAACCAGGTAACAGTTTAACTTTGATTATCA
>JAQGCC010002682.1:0-17561 GCA_034698905.1 Xestoiulus laeticollis | reverse complement strand
ATTACTCCCCTTTACGGAAGATTCTATAGTGGCAATGCGGGGTGGGTCAAAAGTGAATTTCCTGCCAGTACTTGCTGTCTACATTAAAAGGTTTTACGCGAAAAACTACGTTTTTTTATACTGTATTATTTCTGTATTGCCAACCATGCCTTATTTAAATTTCAAAGACAGCCCTGGCTCAGTGGACAAAGATTTGTTTTGCAAGTCCTATTTATGCTCGCTTTGGGGAAACAAATTGCATATTCAGATCTTATGGTGCATGCAGCCTACATTATCACTATATATATAATATATTTTACATGTCTTGAACGTTGAAGATTTTATTCACTCTGATTTGGAGTAATTATTTGGCGACGGCTGTTTTAAGCGCTTCTCAGAATCCCATAGGCAAACCCAAGTTCACCGCACAAACACGGCGATGTGTGTGTCTCTCCTTTTTTTTCTGTTTAATCAGAGTCCTTTATATTTTATTTTGTGCGAATTTTTATCATATTTTACCACTGTTATTCTGTGTTGTCGTTCTGTGGTTGTGTGGCAGAATGCTCGAACCGATTCTTAGTGCTAAATTGAACTTTCTCATCTTTCGATTTTGCTTACAGGGTCTCCCAGTGCTCAAGACGTGCCTTTTTTATAGCACCATTGTAAAAATGGATGTTTTTTTTTAATTTCTTTTCAGTTGTTTGAGCTTACAGTGGAATTTGCTTGTAACGATCTTCAAGGGACCTACAAAATCAAATAATTTAGCGGTTTGGTACCAGTAAATTTGCTGAAAATTATGGAGAAATTAAAAATGAATGAGTTTAGTAAAGCGAAGAAAGAATTCAATTAAGAAGGCGAGAAAATTGGATCTAGACGAGGAGAATGTTGCTCGTAAATCATATTCTCGTCACATTACACATATAAACACATGTATATGCACTTAGATAATGGGAATGGGGGAGAAAATCTCAGAAAATCGTTGTAGGGGAATGATTATCATAATAGCCGATTAAATTACTGTACGTAAGATAACGGACCAACCAAATACATTGCTCGGAATCGTTTTACCCAGAATAGGGCTGTATCCGGCATCGTTATAAGCGAATTCCCCTGTATTTAGAATAGTTATTGCAAGAAGATGTTCTTCCATCATCTTTTTTTGATTTGCATTTGCCGAAAATTTACGACTGTGCTGCACATTACCATTTACCAATTTCCGAAGAAAATGTCCCATGCGCTACATTAAAATGTAGTTTTCTTAAACTAGACGTACCGCTCCCGAGCGTGTAGTTTTTTGTTTTTGAATGGTTCAGTTCCGTTTTTACGTTTTAATCCCTCCAACCCTCTGTACTATTTAGTATTCATTTTGGCATGTCTTTAGCACTTTGGTGTCCATGTAAGTAGAGTCGTATTGAGTGAACAGGGTTTCGAGAGCTTGTGCATTTTGCTCCAAGGCGACTTATTTCAAAGCTTTTTCTGACTATCCAGATGTTGTGAATACAACTTATGGTAATTGTTGCAATGCTTAGTAATAATGTCTGTGTCAGCACAATGAGAACGAGGAAAATTCTCTTTATCTTGTCTATTGAAAGTAGATAGTATTCGGTTGTTCAAGAAAAATGATTATCGTTTTAAACCTCATCTTCAATAATAACGCGCAAATCAGCTAATAATAAATTTTATTAATGGAAATAAAGCTATCATAATCTCAACTTTATACCATTTTATGAAGGCTTTTTTTAGCTTATGGTACGTGGATACACTTGCATTGGAAGTTTGGTCGGTTTTTATTTAGACACACTTTGGTCGACAAATCGATCGATTTTGTTGTCTAATTTTTCCATTGTATCTTTGACTAGAAAGACAAATTTTTATTAACTGCAAACATTGCTGCCAAAATCTACAGAAATAACAACAATAGTGCTGGTCTGGCTTTCATCTATGCACTGATACATCACGAGCACAACAATTCCTTCAAATATGCACACGTTTTATAATTATCTTGTGTATTATTGTTTACAATTATTAGTATTATTGTTAAATTTTAAAAATAGTCCATTTTATCTTAAAATTTCTGCAAAACAAGTTTTTTTTAGTTTTAATCCTGAATTCAATTTGCGATACCTCTGCTAAGGTTGCTTCACACTTTCCTCTTAAACTTCTAGATATTTGAACCTGAAAGATGAAATAGCAAGACTAGAGCAACCACAACAACAGTCCTGGAAGTTGGTAGTTTAATAAGTGTTAAAAAGCAAAGTCTGCGTTGAAGAAATAGTAGTCTCGTCATTACATGAAAGAGGTACAATTAAAGTTCACTATTTTAATTAATGTAACTACTACTTTGCTTATAAGTTGATGCACCGCATGTTTGCTAAAAATGGTCAACGTTGGGCCCAGAAGCAGATTATTTTCTGATGTCTTGATGATCAATGCGAAGTACATGTAGTAAGTATTCTTGACGTCGGGTTAAAATTGAATAAGGTAATCAAGTCTAGATCTTTTTATTGAGCTTTTATTAAGCTAGATCATTTTATTGAGTACTTATTGTTTAAGTTCAATATTACCCTAAATAATATATAAGGAATGTACGTGTTTTTTAACACAATTTTGAATTCCATTGTAGTTTTTATTTTTAAATTCGATACTTTGAACGAGATTTTTAATTGTCATTTTGGGTTTTATAATCTATAGTACACAATAAATATACACCGCAAATTATTGAGGAATTTTTTTTTCATTTGAAATTTGCATTAGCTGATTTAGGTATTATTTTTTGTGGATTTCAATCAGTCAAAAATCATTTTATATAAATCAGACGAGTATTTATGAATTTTGCAGATTTTTTAAGAGCATTATAAAAAAATAATTAGCGAAAAATCTGTGTTGAAACAGTAATATCTAACAATTTCTGGCTTAAGAGAAGGTCCTCAACATTTTAAAAGTGTTTAGATGTCTTTAGATAAAACATTGGGAGCTTCAGATGGAATAATATGAGATCCTCTGCTATAGTGGAAGCCATTATTATTTGAAATTCGCGCGTTAATTTTAAAGGTATTTCTATGGAGCGCTGCAGTGTTAAATCTATTCGGACGATTCCATTCGTGTGTATTTGAAATGGGGATGGAGCTCCTTTAAAATTTTTATTTTTTGAAAACCGATTAAATTCACATCTATATTTCGATGATTATAGGAAATTATGACACTGTGTGATAAAATGTCTGGATTTTTTATGAATTCCATAGACTAGCGTTGTGAAGTTAATTCTACGTTGTCTGTCGAGGACTCCGTACAAAACATCATCTGCTATTTTTCGTTTCCCGCCAATCACCCAAGTTCTATTTCAGGCGTTGATGTTCCAGCACCTTGTGTTCCAGAATCAAGATTCCATAATGGGATCTGAATCTACAAATCAAAATAATCTCGTCGTTTCATCTGGTTCAGGAGTAAAAAATGAAGATAAAGATGCTACAGTTTCAAACCCGGGCAAGTCGGAAATTGACTTTCCATTCCCGTTCAAACCGTATGACATCCAACTGGATTTTATGAAGAATCTCTACGAGGCATTGGAAAATGGAAAATTGGGTATTTTTGAAAGTCCAACAGGAACGGTAAGAATACGTATATTTTACTCTAAGTTATAGTTTACTCAGGTATTATTTCAAGGCAGATAATTAATCTACCTAAGGTTAACATTCTTCATAAACACATAAATATCAGCTGTCAATTCGCGATTTCATATGTTTAGGCCTACTTCAACCGAGATGCGTTTGGATAATCCGGACATTTCCTAACACAGATCTCTTATGCAAATTTTATTTCATTTTTGAAGGGTAAATCCTTAAGTCTCATCTGTGGGGCGCTCACTTGGCTACGAGATCACGAGGAGAAAAAGAGGCAAAGTCTCGATAATGACATTAAAAAAGCAGAGGAAAGTGTGAAAGAATTGGAGAAAACCATTGATAACATATGTAAAGTTGAGAAGACTTCCAATACTTCGGGTAAGGATAACTTTTATCAGATTCAAACACGATAGGATGAATTGTTTTAATTTCTGAAACGTTTTGTTGCAAAGGTTTTGACTGGCTGGACATTACCGGGAACAAATGCAAGAAAAAAACTGAACTCACAGAGCTTAAGGTAATTATTTGTGACAAGGTCACAACTTTGCCACCCACTAGAATTTTATGATATAGAAATAAAGATAGTTTATTTTTCAGCATCAAAAGATGATATACGATAAAGTAGACACTACTATACAAGATCTGAGAAAAATCAAAAACAAGAAGGTAGAATTCAGATATGCTTTTAACAATTGTGAAAATATTTTCGCATCCGAGTTTATTTTAAAACTCATCATTATTAAATTTTATTTTATAATCATGTGTTTAGAAAATTGTCTATGCGCAGAATTCTGAGATCGACCAGATGCTGGGCGAAATCCAGAAAATGAAACAGGTCATTGACTCCGAATTTAAAACAAAAAACGATGACTTGGACGAAGATCTAGTCCTCCGAGAGTACAACAGTGACGAGGAAGATGAAAGCGATACTTTGTATCGTAAGGATTCGGAGGAAGATGAGGATGGCATCGAAAGCCGTATAACAAAGGTTAAATATGAACCTCCTGAACTTGCTTGGTTTAACTTGAATTGAGTCTAACCTTCAATTGTGGTGTTGTTGTAGATTTATTACTGTAGCAGGACTCATTCCCAATTATCCCAGTTTATCAGCGAGGTGAAAAAGAGTCCATTTGGTTCGGATGCTCGTGTGGTGCCTCTCTCCTCCCGACAGGTAATGGTTGAAACAATGCTGCTAGAAATAAATTAAATCGTATCGGTTAATACCTCTTTTTATGTGCAATTAAAGAATTCCTGCATCAACGACGCCGTTCTGAATCTAAAATCTCAAAATTTGATTAATAATCGGTGCATCGAACTGCAGAAAAATAAAGGAAAAGGTATTTCTCTTCACCAATTTCAAATGCGAAACCGATTTCCAAGTTTTAACCCTGCTATCATTGCGTTCGTTTGATTAGGGACTAGAAAGTCGAATGACGGTGAAGTCATCAAGAAGAAAAAGATCAATTGCGGATGTCCTTATTATCGACAGAATGGAATCGAGACAATGAGAGACAATATTTTGGTAACGTAGATTTTCGAGCTTGCACAACATCGAACTTCGTAAATTGCCGTTAGCGAATAAACAGATTTTTATTATCGCTTTGCATTTTTAGGTAGAAATCAGCGATATCGAAGACCTGGTCAAACAGGGTCAGAAATCGAAAACGTGTCCGTATTACAGCACCCGACATGCCGTCCCGCTGGCCCAGGTACTGCGAAATCTAAATAAAACTACACGTATATATTGAAAAACAAATTAAATTTTGAGATGTGCCCTTAGCTGGTGATCTTGCCTTACAACACGCTCCTCCACAAATCAACGAGGGAAGCCTGCGGAATCGTTTTAGATGGGAATGTGGTGATTATCGATGAAGCGCACAACTTGTTGGATGCAGTGTCAAATATTCACAGCTGTCAGATAAGCGGAAGTCAGGTAAGAAAGTTATCAGAACCTTTAGATGATGCCTCATACTTTATGGAATATTTAACTGGCATTACAAGTTTGTTAATTTTTTTTTGGCAGCTGACAGGAACTTTATCTCAGCTGCAGCAATACATGGAACGTTACTCGTCTCGCTTTACTCCCAAGAATCTGTATTACATCAAACAGATTTTATTTATTCTGCAAATTTTGATCAAGTTCTTGAGAGGTCCGCAAGACTCGACGCCCCTTGAAGGAAGAGCCCAGGGGATCACTACGGTGATGACGCTTAATCAGTTTGTCATTGACAACCAAATCGATAACCTAAGCTTTTACGGGATATTGCGGTTTTGCAAAAGAAGCGAAATTTCGAGAAAGGTCTGGCTTAATACCTAAGTAAATGTACGTGTTTGAAAAGACAAGGAATTTAATTGTGCGGTGCTTATTTTAGCTGATGGGCTTCTCGGAAATCTATCAACATAGTGCAAAGAAGTCGGAAGGTAATTACAAATATTTCGGCTTTTATTTTTTTAAATTAGAAAATGAAACGGGTTTCAGATGTTGAGTGCACTCGTTGAATTTTAAATTTGTTTTCAGATCCCAATAGCAAACGAGCTTCTGTAATTGTGTTGCTAGATAAACTTTATGGAAAGAAGCAGCAGGCTGAACAATCAACTCGTAAATAATACAGATTTGGAATAGCATCTATAACGTAGTGATCTTTATAGCTCAAGTTGAGATTTTCAAATTTTAGCAGCTCCGGATTTAACCAAGAAGCCTTCTCCGTCATCCCCGCTGCAGCAGGTGGAAGAGTTTTTCCGCTGCCTCAACAATCGCAACGAGGATGGGAGAATCTTTGTGAATCGCCAAGGTATAGTTAAGTCCGCGACTCTTCTCCCACACTGTGACTAGAGTAACGTCATGCCGTTATTCTTCTCGAGCAGCAAGTCTGGAGACCTCGACCATTAAATACTGCCTCATGAATCCCTCCACACATTTTCAAGAAATCGTTTCGAAGGCCCGTGCCGTCATCGTTGCTGGCGGAACCATGCAGCCGGTATGTTTCAGATGTTCCTAGCCATAATCCCGAACGTTTAAAAACGTTTTTTATCATTCTACATAGCTGGAAGAATTTTCCGAGCAGCTTTTCCAGATGGCGGGAGGAGAGAAAGATCGCATTTTTTCGTTTTCTTGCGGTTAGGCAACATGATTTTTCGCTCCTACCCATAAGTTAATTATGAATATTTGATAAAATGTATGTATTTTGTGTCTTATATTTCAGGGCATGTTATTCCTCCTAACAACCTAGTGGCACTGGCTATAGAGAGGGGGCCCGGTGTGCGGAATTTTGATTTCTCTTATCAAAATCGTAGCAATCTAGAGCTGGTAAATTTATTTCATTACGATTTGCATCAGGACTTTCAAAAGTTACGATCGTTTCGGTTTCTTTGGCACAGAAAAACGAATTGGGTTGCCTCATACTCAACATCTGCAACATCGTTCCCGGCGGCATGGTGTGCTTCTTTTCGTCGTACGAGTACGGCGAAGAAGTTATCGCTCAATGGAGACATTCAAGAGTCCTACAAAAAATCGAGGCCAAGAAAGTGGTAATCACATTTTTAATTAACAACACCGCAAAGTGCAATTTGGTAGCTTGACCGTACGTCCACTCTTTGTTATAGATTTTTCAAGAGCCGCGGAAAGCAAGCGAGATCAACGACGTTCTCGGCAAGTACACTAAGCAAGTTTGGAAATCTAGGAGCGGAAACTCCCCCGGTGCTATCCTCTTTAGCGTCGTGGGAGGAAAAATGAGCGAGGGAATCAATTTTTCTGACGACTTGGCAAGGTAGCGAACAATATTCATTATTGCGATTGTATATTAGATTTTGAGTATTTATCCGCTCCCATTTTCAGTAAGACGCATAAACCACAAAAAAATTCAAATGCATATAATGTGCATTTTTTTTTTCAGGTGTATCATCATGGTAGGGATGCCGTATCCAAACATCAAATCTAAGGAGCTACAAGAAAAGATGCAATATCTGAACGCTCATACGGTAAGCTGTCGTGATAATAGTTAATTGTACATCTAAAATCAAGCCGCTGAATTTTACGTTAACCGTTTCAGCCTAGATGTCCGACGGGAGAAAAACCTGGCCAAGTCTACTACGAAAACCTGTGCATGAAAGCTGTTAATCAGTCCATAGGTAAGGGTCGGCCTACCCTAGACAAGTGACTTTGAGGGAGCACCTTGTATCGAAATTTACGCTAAGTTCGTACTTTCAGGTCGGGCAATTCGCCACAAAGACGATTACGCCATTATACTATTGCTGGACAGGCGGTATACGCGTTCTTCAGTCCAAAACGCACTTCCGGGATGGATCAAAGATAGATTGAAAAGTCATTCCGCTTTCGGACCTGCATTTGCCGACATTAGAAAGGTGAGAAATAAACCAAATTTAAGGGGCGTAAAATCGAAACATCCGAATTTATTTCAAAACTAGGCTCGTGTACAAACATTTATTTTCAATTTCTTAATGCAGTTTTTCCACGACAAGCGTTAAATCCAGGGAGAAAGTACAGAACAAATCATAATTTAACCTATTTATTGCCGGTTCATCTGGATATCAGGGAGCATCATCAAGAGTCCAGGTCGTACGTCTCGAATCCCGAGTTTCCTAATTTGCTGTGATACAATGTAAGTGATTGAGATTTGATGATTACTATATACAATCTCGCACATTTATGTTCATGGCGAGTTTTCAAATTTTAAAATGAGATTTTACATTTATTTACACAGTTGTTTAACTCAGTAAAATTGCTTTCCTAAGAGCATATCCGTTAATGCGTCTTTCTCACGTGGCCATCGCCACTTTTCACTCGCTTTGATGCGTTTCGTTCAGACTTTGCTTTTTTAGGGCTTTTATAACAACTGTCCTTCGAACAAGGCCTTTTGGTTTTCCTCTTGTCTTTTGAAGGCTCGGGTTTACGTTCACTTTTATCGCGATGCCTGCTTTTGGATTCGTGGGATTTTGATTTGGTAGTTACTGGAGAGGCGGTGGAATCTCGAGTCTTTTTCGATAGGGTGCTGAGCAGCGTGTTACGCAGGAAACGTTTGTTGGCCGGTGGAACGGGGCATTTCATCCTGAAAATGAAACAAGTTTAAAAGGAATGTGTGCAAATAACATTACCGGGAGTACATTCGTAACCTACCATCCTTGCGGCCCTACTTCATCGGCTCGAACGGAAGCGCGTTGCGTCTCGCGTAAAATTTCCTCCCGGGCCAATCTGGAATGCGATGAAGAGCAACTTGAAATTTTGCAAAATTAGCCAGAAATACAGTGAAACCTGTGAATAGTACAGGTTTCTCGACACTAGATAAATTCATGATTTATTAGTCTTCTGACGCTTGAATCCAAAATCAGTCTCGACAATATAGTCTCAAAGATATATCAACTAGTTTAACAGGGGAGTAAATATTCCTAGGCGTCATGCTCAGCTGAATTTAATATAGGCCAACGATTAAAACAAGTTATCTAATGTGACGAGCATACAAATTGCCGAATAATCCCGTTACAATTTTATGATTAAATTTTTACAGAGAATGGCGTAATCTGGCCACCCTCATTTAAATAAAATACTTTTAATGCTACAGGATTTCGGTGAAAAATGCATCCCGTGATTAAAGTAAGAAGATTTGGAGAAGAATCAATGTCAGCACCGAGGGATCAACGGTACGCTTCTATCATTCTGAACAAGTGGATCTATGAGGGACCTCGGTTTAAATTCATCCAAATGAGCCGCCATTTAGGGATTTCAGCCAATCCGAAAAATTAACACCCAATTCCGACGGGAAAGCGAACCCCAAACCTTAGGAGCGAGAAGTAAGTACAGGGATGGGATCGAGACCATGACAGTTAATCGATTGTACGGATAATGTGTAATTGAAATCTTAAAATAATACGTACTTGTGTGAATGTCAATAGTACGCTTCATGTATAAAACAAGTAACGGTTCACCACAAATACATGTGAAGCAGGGGTTCTCAAACTTTATTCGCTGCGGTACCCTTGTCTGGCTATAAAAATTTTCCAGCACCCTTGAAACTGTTTTCATACTTGGGAAAAGGAAAAACAGTGCAAATTTAAAGCTCCATTGTCCTTAATGAGATGAATGAAACTGTTTGGATGAATTTTTCATTATATATGTTTATGGGAAGTTTAGTTAATTTTGCTGTGCCCAGTTTGAGAACCCCTGATATAAAGTACACGTAGTTAGCTAGTCGGAACTTGGCTACTCTGTCAACTGACAGTTAAAAGAGTGACGGTTAATATCAATGTTTTACTCTAATAAGATAACCGTTCTTTGAATAATATAATGGTCCATGGCCGAAGCACAACAAGATGAGGATCCAAGGTTCCCCATGGTTTATCATCCCTCATACTAATTTGTCATATATATTACGAAATATTTGGGTGTGTGTGGAAATAGGCAGCTGTCATCCATTGCAAATTAATGTTTTAAGGTTTTTGCGATCAACTACATCATGTACTTGTTGATCATTGTCCCAGAGACTGAACTCAAGATTCAAATATCCCAAATCATATACCCACCTCTCCAATTCGTCCTCCTCCATTTCAATTTCCAAAACTCAGCTGGCAAATGCAGATAATCTAGTGCAAGAAATTGATGTAGTAACAGATTAATTAAGGTTTCTTTCAATCTAATTTATAAGACCTGAATCTAGCTCACCTTTTTGAGTCCTAGCTGACCGGATTTGCGCCCCTTTAAAAGTCTTGTTTTTTTATGTTTTCGTCAAGGTTTTTATAGATTGATGTCTAGAACCGATTAAGTTGTTTACAAATCCGACTAGCTAATACTGAACCTCGACAACACGATCACAATTAAATGTGAATCGATTAACATTAATTAAGGAAACTATTTTTGAAAACTAAAATGCAATATTCACCCTGACTTGAAATGTTCAGTTGGGAATGACAAGAATTCAATCTCCATTTTGGACTCCTATTATGGTACTCGCCGAGTCTCTAGCATAGTAGAAGCATTTGTAAATTTCCAATCCTCTTTTCATGATGCAATAATATCGAGCAGGTCATAATTAAAGGGGATTTTTGATAATCTGAAAATGTGTTTTTTTTTTCTAGAAAATAGATAAAAAGATTTCCACAATTACCTTACCACCCTCGAATATTAAAATTCGAATGATATTGGACTCGCCCGTCCTCGCGCAGACTTCTGGGAACGTGCCGCTCGACTATCGCATTTCAGTCGTTTACTAGCGATGTAGTGGAGGTGTTTCTGTGCGTTCTTCGTAAAGATTGCGTTATTTGCTCGAAATTTCGAAACGGATTTCATCGTGATACAAAGCCAAATGTCTGACGACGTATTCAAAAGTAAGTGGACGCGTTTCGGCCCCAATTTCTAGCCGTTTCCAAGGAGTAGAGACGAAAATTCGAACGCGCCTTGACGTCCGCCTGTGGCACAATTCCACGAGTGGGTCCTCACTATTTCGCTGCTTACGTTTCGGCCCGTTGTCGTAATTCGGCGAAATCACCGAATTGGGAATGCAATATGTGCGCATTTTTCGAATTCGCAAAAATCGAGAGCGGATAGCGAGTGGATGAGTCCGAAAACCGTGTTCGAATGCTTCGACCTACTCGTGTGACAATGCCTCGTTGCTGACAATCGAGCTTGTGTCTAAAAATGGCGTTTTTTCGTTCCAGCACCCAAAGCCAAGAAGACGGTGAAGCTCGAGGAAAGTCGGGTGAGTGTTTTCGACCAGTGTCCATTATTACTTTCTTCGTTTGCAGGCCGAAAATGCGATTTGGCCTTGTAGAATTCAAAATGCTCGTAATGGCGGCCTCAACAACATGGCGTCATTCGAAATCTTTCCCCTGGCTTCGGTACCCGAAATGTGCTGAACAAAAACTTGGATTTTTCACCGGAATTTTCATCCGATTTCGACGAAACATCCGCCTTCCTACACAATTCGGTGCTCTGCTTTTCGCCTCTCGAAAATCTCTTCGAAATTGCTTTTCGTTTCGGCATGTCATCTCGATTAAATAATTGACACGAATTTGCCCAAGCATGCTAGGAGGGCTAGTCGAAATGTGAAAAGAAATGCACCCTGATTTGGATGAAATTTTGCCAGTTCCTAGTGAACGAGTTTAATATTCATGCAACAAAAATCAGTGGAAATAGTTTTTGTTACGAAATACGGTTCACCCCCATTGACCGTTGTCCCAGTATTGAACGTGGTATACTTAATCATCCATCGAACAATAAGTTATAGTTTTCGTTAACTCTATTCCAAAAAACAATAGTCTTGAGTTTGATATACGTTTGAGGAATCGCCTTTTTATTAATCGAGAGTGTGTTTGACTTTACGTACTATTGGCTATCCTTGTATGGGCAGTGGTGAGTGGCAATATGGCGACCCCTTACCCCACAGGAAAATGAGTTAACAGGTTATAAACTCAAAAATGCGGTCTTTATCTTAGCCACACCGTATGGTTTGGTTTGTGTGGGGCTTTGCTTCATCCTCTAAAGTTATATTATTTATATAACGGGTCTGGCAACAGCTTTTGAATAGCAAATATTTGATTTGCCCAAATATGTCGTTGGATGGGTTGGAGTTGGGGGGGAGGGGGATAAACAATGGCTTTATTCATAATTAAAACACTCGTGTCGGCGATTTGTAGCTTTCCTAGAACAGCTTTTATTTCGCTAAACTTTTCCCGTATGGTGTTCTACCAACGTGGTACTGACGATTTGGTAACACGTTTAAAAAGTTGGCTATTTAACAACGTCTATTAAAATGCTTAATGAATCCAAATATCTTTGAAATAACTCTTGCCTAGGACGTCATCAAATCTGGTAATTCCAATGTTGTGTTGTTTTCCCTGCCAGCGGTTTCCCCCCACCCCAAGTTGCTTTTAAGCAAATTATCTTCAGTAATTATCTGCCGTATTAGATTCACACGCTATCGTATTCAAATATCGTAATGTATGTTCTAAGCATGTCAACCATATAGTATCATCGGCGTTATTTTCATTTACTAATATCTTGTGCTCAGGTGTCGTTAAATACCGTCGCGACAATGTTTTAAGCACTTAAAAATCAGTAATTAAAGATTCCATGCCGTTTAGTTGGAGAATTATACCGTGACATGTTCGTTAAATCGACATTAGCTATGTGGTAGTGCATCCATTAAATTAGTTTGCCAATAACTCGGCTTGATCGATACTAATTCAGGTTAATATTCCCGAATGAGACTGTAATTACATTAGAGAGAATTTAATTTTGGTCATGCATACACACGTAATCTTTATTCTGAAGCTGTTATCTGTAAGTTAGTTTAAATGCGGTTTTGATGCATATTGCATCGGGTCGGTGTAGCTACTTTGTACCACCGACATTTGTTATTAAATTCTCAGAAAACTAGTGCTGATGACAGGGAAAACGTTTGGGGGTGTTTGCAGCTTATTAAAAGTCGAAAACCAACGTTTAAATTTACTTTGCAAACCAGTGCGTTCGACCATGCTGGCTGGTATTAACCCAAAACGTGCCTTGTTGTCGAAAGTGATGCACTTCACACCCGGCCGCAAAGTGGCAGTTGATAAATCCCGAGCAATGTTTCTGCAGTTGAATTTTCGTCGGTTTCAAACCCTAGCAATAACGCCTGTCTTTCTGTGTTTTTCAGTCGCTGTCCCCCGTCCCGAACAAGAGGTCCAGGACAAACGAAGACTTCATCACTTTCTGCAATTACATCCTGGAGTACGAGAACTACGAGGCACAGAAACAAGAGGTAGGCGATCATAACGAAATGTTTACAACAACGAGCATATTCAGTAGAGCAACTGTTTTTTTATTGATCGATATATGGTGGTAGCGAGAGAGAAAATAAGATTACAGAATTGATGACAGCGCAAAGTCCGGCACGGCCGGTTGTGGTGGTACCGTTCAAACGGCGCATTTTCCCCCCCCCCCCCCCCGGACGGACGCGAGCGCAGTTTCTGCCAATGCCGCTGGACTATCTGGCAGCTTCGGCACTGCCCTCCATTCGATAGCAACGCTGATAGTGGCCCAAATTTCGTCTTTAATCGTGGCCCTGTCGTGCGAGATATCTGGGTGCAGTTGCGTCGTCCGACCACCCGGCTGTGATAGCGAAGCAGATTAATCGCATCTTCCCCCGGCACTGCTTCGAGTATTAGATTTTCGTGCGTAACGCAATACCGAGCACATACGTTATAAAGTTCTGGTAAGCACTTCGATGGCCCCCATTATCCCTTTCTCGTAAGCATAACCTTCGCTCTGGCCAAGGCCGACTCGGAGCACCCGTAAGCCTCTTTTAATTTCAATCTATACAATGTCTTCGGCTTGCCATTGCACAAAATAATCAAACTCTAATGTCTAGATTAAGGGGTGTCCGCGTTAAAATTATGTTGGGCTACTGTCCTCCCTAGCAGCAATAAAATCCTCACCTAGTGACCCCATAACTGGACCTATCCCCTCCCCTCTAAATGTCTGAACTTTGCTTTGGGTACCTACCATAACTTGGGAAAGATGCTCACCTGTGATTTAACAAATGGGATCAAATTTAAAAAATATATATATATATATATACCCCCTCTAAGGAGATGAGGTTCTGTAAAATGTAGGAATTTCTGAAGGGATTCAAAATGATACGTCTTGATATATTACTGTTTTTCTTTTATATTAACGTTTTATAAAGCAACAAAAGCAAACTTCCTCGGGGGTAAATAAGTCATGCAAACATGATCATCTGCTAAAACAGGAGTACGTTTCCAAGTTTTTTTTTTTTTTTTTTTTTTTTCATAAAAGGCTTTTGCACGCTGACCTTAAAAGTAAAGTATGGGGTAAGCCATTTAAGACGTCACACACCAGGGAATTAGGGGAGGATCTGGATTATATATAACCCCTTAAAACTATAAAAAATAATGATTAAAGCTGCAGTTATCGTTGTTTTAAAATGATTAAGGGTCAAATCATAATTTCGTGAAACCTGAAAAACCTTAGCCAAAAACTTCAGCAAATGTCAGTGTCCAAGAAATTGAATTTTCTTCTAAATGGAAATATTTTAGACGGTATCTTTTTTTAGAAATCTAATACTCATATAATCAAGTTAGTTATCTTTCGAGGATCCGACCTCTGAACTGCACATTTTCCTAACTTCAATAGATGCTAAACAATCCCAGTTTGCGATAATTTGAATCATAATGACACGTGATTTATAGATCTAAAATTTTTAATGCAAGATGGACGCTCGTTGAAAATAGTTGAAAGCTTAGTGCAGGAATAAAAGGTGGGTGGATTAGACAAAAAAAATGTAAGCTATTTTTGAGGGTTCTACTATTTCCTCTCTCACCACAATGAATTATTCAGTCTTTACCAAAAGGAAACCCCGAAGAAGGTGTGCGTTTTATTGCATCATCGTGCGCAAATCCAGGAGTGGATTATAGTCTAGCTTATTCCCTGACCAAAATCCACTCCAATTTTGACCCAAATAAGATGTTAAGTAATGATTGATAAATGGGGGTGTCATCCCTTCTAAAAACACTTATCCCCAGATCGTCCTTTGCCTAAAACTACCCAAATTGTTACCGAAAATGGTAACATTATTGCATTATTGGCAGTTAAATAATGCTGGTTTTAAGAAATATTTTCAGATTCCCGAATTCCCCTGTGGTGGTAAAGTCCCATACCAATTTACTGTAAAACCTGTTGGAGATGACCACCCAACACATGGCCAAATTTGGTCACTGTCTACAGGTGGACACTGCAGCGAATTCTTATGAATGAAAACGTACATGTTATGCACTAATACCAATTTAGGAAAAGTTGCCATGCAGAGGTGGTCACTTCACCAGGTTTTACTGTTTTTCATATTGTAATTTAACTAGCTGGGATCCCCTTGGTGGTATAGACCAACATTAATTCTGTACATACTGTGGTGTTATACTCCCTGGTGTTTAAATAGACCCGCGTATTATTACTGGCTTGACGTCAATGGGATTTTTTTTATTGTCATTTTTTTTTTATTTATGCACATTGAAAGTCAACTTTCCTGTCACAATACGCATGTTGAATTTTTTGGTGGTTGTTTGTCGAGGCTTTTAACGATGGTGCTGGGACGAATCTCCGAATCCTACGAGTGTCTAGTTATATTGGAAATGATTGTCCACTGGGGGATAAAAAAGGGTTCACCCGCATTAAATATACGTAGATTTTGTAGTCTTCAATTTCACCCCCGATGCATTTGTATATAGCAGAGCAACACGTTGTCGTGGGAAAAGCACTGCACATGCTGAACCACAGAAGCCTATGCTTATATTCGACGCACGCACCGAAGTCCTGTGACGTATCCTCCTTCCTCGTGGGCATCTATCTGGGGGGTGAGGAGGAGAGGGGAGGGAAGAAGGAATTTGAGGGGTGGGAATTTTTCCTCATTTTTTTTTTTCGTTGCATTTTTGAGAGGCTGAAGGAGACGACCCAATTGACCGATTCCGAATGACACCCTCCAACCCCACCCTCCCCCATCTTCGAAAAGGAACGTTACGGGGTTGGAAAGGGGAGAATTGGGAACCGGGAAATTGGAAATTTGAAATTCCAAAGCGCCGCCATCTTTTTTTATCGAATTTTTTGGTCTTTTTTTTTTCTATTCGTGTTTCTTATCCGTAATTCCAAACGCGAATTTAAATGTTTTCCGCAACGCAGAGCGAGGAGATCACCCAGGACTTAGGGTACTTACCCAGACTGAGTGGCCCCTTGCCGAGCGAAAGGCTGGTTTACGAGAAGGATCGGCTGTGTTTTTGGGTTGAAGGTGCGATACAACATGGCCGCCCCAGCCATTCGTTCGAAGGTTTTGTTGCCAAGAGGAAACGCGGCCGCCTTCCACCGAATCACGTCATCCACGACTGAATCGCATTCAGCCAGGAAAACAGGGAAAACACGTACGAACACATCCGCTCGGGGATTGGGGTGATGCTGGCTTCATGGGCGGGACCAACATCGATCGTCGTACCACACTGCTTCCATAGGGAAAGTCCATCGACGGGCAACGGGTGAACGGGCCCAACGGGGACGATTGGTAAAGGTGTTGGCTCGTGATGCTTGCTTTTCTACTGGTTCTAGGATAGTTGCTCGCACGGACGTTTCCCCACGTGTACTAAGCATAACTCGTGATACGGCTATACTGGCTCTAGGACAGTTGCTCATACGTATCGCGAGTTATGTTACATGTGTGGAAACGTCCGTGTGAGCAACTGTCCTAGAACTATCCACCCCAACTGCAGAACTAAACTGGGTTCTAGGACGGTTGCTCACATGGACGTTTCCCTTCATGTACTACTGACAGCAGCATAAGTCGTGATACGTCTATACTGGTTCTCATACGTATCACGAGTTATACTACATGTGGGCAATCGTCCGTGTGAGCAACTGTCCTAGATCCATTCAATCAAACGGCAGAACTGCACTAAGTTTTAGGACATTTGCTAACACTGACGTTTCCCCAAATATTCATGTACTACTCTGTACTAATGACAGTAGCTTAACTCGTGATACGTCTATACTAGCTCTAGGACAGTTGCTCATTTGTATCAAGAGTTATGCTACTGTCAGTAGTACATGTAGACCTACAATTGTGCATGTGGTGAAACGTCCGTGTGAGCTGCTGTCCTAGAACCATCCCGCACATCGACAGAAGTGTACTGTGTCCTAGCGCAGTTGCTCACACGGATGTACATGTGCATCCATATCGCCTGCAAGCCAGTGGGTTAACACGTGACATTTTCAGGCCAAAATCCCACACATTGGCAGAACTCTACTTTACTCCTCTAATAATATTTTCTAGCCTCAAATGCAGGCCTCGACATTAGAACACGGGACACGTAGCATAGGACCATGTGTACGAGATGCAAGGTTCTCGGAAGGAGAAAATCCAAAACACCAGTAGTGCATGAATTGTTAGATGAAAGCCGGCGTTCTTGTTTGGGCTG